>WYDI02007719.1:16801-45129 GCA_009867235.2 Psittacus erithacus | reverse complement strand
CTTGTTCATTGTGTCCTGGGGAGACTTGGGCATTGATGTTTCTAGCTCGATTGCAGGTTAACAGTTTGGGGTATAAAATAGAAGATATCCTATATTTACACACCCCCCACCCCCCCTTCTCCAAGGTCTCCTGTGCCAGCTGGAGCTGAACTGAGTTACTGTCAATGCTCCTGCTTTTGCACAGGTAAATGCTATTCCTCTCCCACCCTTCCTCCCCTTTTATTCCCTCTTTGCTTCTTTAAGTATCAAAGCTCTCGTTTCAGTCCCAAGAGATCCTGTTGCATCTTTCCCTGGGCTTGATTTGATTGCCAGTCAAGCTCAAATACTTCTTGGACTTTAAGAAATCAATACTGCCCTCGTCCTACCAAGGCAGTGTTGGAGGGGGAGTAGTGGGACTGTGTCCTGCTGTCCATGGCCATCAGGGTGACCTGTCTCCTATTCTGTGCTGATGGCACACAAGAGATGCTGGGAGAGGGACTGGAGGTCTCCCCAGGTGCCACATACCATCATGCGACAGGGAAGCTCAGCTTGGACCACTTTAGAGGACTTTCTAGACAGCAAACTATTGTTTTTTTCTGTCCTTGTGCCAGGTATTCAGTTCCCTCTGTTCAATACCCCTTAAAAGTGGCCCAAAATAGGCTTTTTGGGTTGTTTTTTTTATTTTGTGGTAGGTTTTGTTGGTTTTTTTTTTTCCTTTTTCTTTTTCTGTAGAAAAGTGCAGCAATTTGAGAAACTGGCACTTTGCAAGTCAAAAAGGCCCCTGTAATAGAGACGTGACAAAAAAGGTGTCTCTGTTCTGAACCATATCAAATGGGTCTGCAAGTCATGACCACTGAGGAGGTAACTGATGCGGGACTGTGCACCATGTGTTGGATGCTGTATCTGTCCTATGTCTCACACTGATGACGTGAGTGCAAGCCCTGGGCCAGTGTCAATGGCATGTCCAGCAGGACAAAACCCTGAGGCCATTCCTTTTGCCACATTCCTGTGCCAGCACATGTGGTTTGGAGGCACATGGAGTTGTATTCCAAAGAGGGAAAGGAGAGGTTTGGGTTGATGGTTGAGCTTTCAGAGGAATCTCTCATGTCCTGTGGAACAGGAGAAAGGCTGATGTCTTCACTGGCTCAAAGCTTGTTTTTATTTTTGGAACTGGGATCTGTCAAATGAGCTCCATAGAAGTTGAAGATAGTGTTGCTTCATAGCCAGCAGGGAGGCTCTCTGCTTCCTGCACCCCCTATGAGACGCCCATCTCCATGGTGAGTGTCTCTAATGCTTCTAGGTATGAGTCTCTTCCCCAGGCCATAGTCTGCAACCAGAGGAGATGTGGCTGCTGTGGGGCTTGGTTTGCTTAGCAAGGCACACACTAGGCAAGGGGCACCACCTGGGGTGAGGACTTTGGCTCGGGTGGGAGATGTGACTATTCTCTCACGGGATGCTCAGGGCTGAGACTCAGAGCTGCTGCATGTCTGTGGGGAAGGTCAAGCAGGGATCACTGGCCACGATTCAAACTTGGCACTTGGGGTAAAAGGTCAATGCAGTAACTCTAAAAAGAAAACTACTAAACAAGAAATAGACTCCTTTAAAAAAAAGTCCCTTGGAGAAAAGATATTTCAACCCCTTTTTGATTTATGACCTCCTATAGGATATTGAGACATTATTTACAATCGATATACGCTCCCACAAGACTCCCGCTGGAGCCATAGACCCTGCCTGTTAGAGTGGAGACTGGTCAGCCTGCTCCACTGGAAGTGCCAGCCATGTCCTGCTGGAACAGGCTATAAAGCTGGACACAGCTGTATATCTTTCAGAAAATGAACCTGGTTACACATGTCTTTGGGCAGCTGACACAGGGATATAGTTTAGGGCTAAGACAGCATTTCAGCAGCAGAAATCAGCATTCCTCAACCTTGCCAATAATGAAATCTCTTGCGCAACATAGAGAGCTCCATGGCCTTAAAGGTGCAAAATGGAGTTGTTCAGTTGACTTATAATGGAATTGGGCCAATTTTGAAGCAAGCACTGGATTTTATTCTGGGATTTTATCTTTAAAGGGGGATTTGCAAACACTTTAAGGAGGGGGAGAGAAATTCATTCAGTGTAAAATTACATCCTGGCTGAATTCCAGTTTGGGTAATTACAGTCTCTTTCTGTAGTGGCTGTAGGACAAAGGGCCATTCATCACACTCCAAAGTGCTGCAAAGGGCTCCCGTGTTCCACTCAGAGAAGTGCCTTGTATTTGAATCCAAGAGAGAAAGTTTTCTCTCTGTGCTCAAGGCCACTCCAGAGAGTAATGGAGCTTGGCGTTGCTTTAGGATCCTTTTGGGTGAGATATAGGGGCAAGCACCTTGTCATGCACTGCTCAGTCTCCAGCAAATCTGGGTAAGTATGGCACTGAGCAAAATAGATTCTTTCCAGCCTCCTGTGGGTTGCCTTTCACCCCAAGGACATGCTTGGCTTTGCAGAGTGCCACTGGAGCTCCAGGGATCCTGCTGGAGCAGAGAAGCTGGATTTCCTCTCTGCAAACCTGCCATTTTGGAAATGCCTACAGGCAAGAGACTGGGCTGCAACCAGCTGAGCGGGCCTCAAGGACTTGGGTTACATTCAGAAGTGATGCTAAGGAGCCTGGAAACATGCAGATGCTCTGCCTTCCTCCTCCCAGTCTCCATGCAGCCAGAGAAGAAATATTTGCAACCCTTCTTCCAGCTTTCTAGCTGAGAGAGGGTCACACTTAATGGACCAGTTTTCAGCGGAAGCAATTTAGCAGCAAAGCAATAGAGCATTGCTTCCTTATCTCCTGGTCGCTCTCTTTCCAGCCACTCTCTGGTGTGAGGCCCCATAGTGGCATCCCTGGTGCTCTGGAAGAGGCCACACAATGAGGCAGCAACAGCACCAACTATGTGAGGTGAGGGAGCATGTCTGCATGCCACCCACCAGCTGACCTGCTAGGGAGCATCCCCGGCCTACGTGTCTTGAGAGTGTCCCTTTAAAGCAATTTGTAGACTGTTATCCTGTATCATTAACCTAATTAGTGTAATTGCCACCATTTATGTAATGAGTATAAATAGTGGAGGAATCCCATAATTAGGAGATGTAATTAGGTAATTAATAGATGACATGGTAACAAAGATCCAGGGGAAACTTTGCAAGGTGGACACTGTGTGTATGTTTTTGCGTGTGTGCGTGTGGCTATTCAGATACACTCCTTCTACCACGGTCTGTCACAGATGTGCTCAGCGGTTGGCTTCAGCCTGGAGCCCCTCTATTGCACTGGCAATGTAAAGGGACCTTCAGGTGACATGTTAAGGCTCTCTTAGATTTCTATAGATCTTTCAGAGAGGCTCCAGAGCTGCTTAAGGGGAAGAGTAGAGGTGTGGCCATTGCCTGGCCATATGGACACTCTGTTTTCAGATGCTGGGAGAAGCAAGGTGAATTCAACAAAGGTCTGAGACTTTCCCCAGCCCTAGGATTGAAGGTGGCTTGAAATCATGTTTGCCCCATGATGCCTCTCTGCTACAACCAGCACTGGAAATAGCACAAAGGCCAGCTCCTGCACATACAGCCCTCCTGACTGGAGGGATAATAAGGAGCCCCAGAGTTGCCCTTGGCTGCATGATAAAGTCCCATTTTTAGTTCTCTTGTGGGTTTGGCCCAGAAAAGTGATTGGAGCTGGAAATTGTGCTGGGGATAAGGTTCCTGCTGTGCCGGAGGAGCACTTTTTCAGAGGTTCGCAAGCTCTGTGTTTTAGCTGGACCATTTCTAGTCATTGAAATGTTGACTTTCCTGCTGCTCTTTGTGTCTTGCTTCTCAAAGCCCTTCCACACTTCTGGAGTACTTATATGTCCAGATGCATCTGAGGAAAATGAGTTGCAGTCAAGGAAAGGTGTGTGTTTGTTTGTTGTGGGGTTTTTTGCTACTGTTGTTGAGGATCATTACTGGCTGGCATCTGCCAGAAGGAGTCACTACTGCCAGCTTTGTGGCAAGAGGAGAAATCTCTCTTTCATGTGTACATACCTCTTCAGCATTGCTAAGCAGTGGGTGGCTGAAGGGACCATCAGGCTAGGATTCTCACAAGTTTTCCCTTTCAGATCTGAACATATAAGGAAGAAGCTAACTTGAAAACGCCAGTGGGACCAGTCAGGCCAACTCTGACCCATGTGACAAAAGACATTTTTTAGCCACCAGACTTCAGCCCCCTAAATCAAGGCTCCCATCCAGTTCTTTAAAAACTAAAGAGAGTTTGTATTCTCCCAACAAAGCAGCTTCCTTTGCCACCCTGTAAGGCATTACAGAGTGGCTGAAGCTCTTGGTCTCCCTTCTGGCTAGCTCTGGAAGGGGTTCTCTCCTCCAGCCATTCCCCCAGAAACTGCAGATGGACACTGTGAAGGAGCCAGTTTCCTTCTCTCTTTGATCTTCCTACCTAGTCATGCCTCCTAAGAAGACACAGTGATCTTCAAGCAACACTTCTCCAAGGACCCAGGGATGAGATCCTCCTCTGGGATTGCTCTTCTGGGTGATGATTGTCGCATTTTGATTGCAAGGTCTGCTGCCAGGCCTGAAGATGGGAGTGATGTAGCAACATCAGAACAGCAGGTTAGAGACCTGGGGCCACTGATTTTCCCAAAAGACAATGCAAACATGCCTTTTCAAGACAAGGGAACAGTCTTTCCAAAGATATGGGGAACACGTCTTTGGGAAGACCAGTGTGATGCCGAACACTGCTTGGACCCTGCTGTGTTCTGGAGGGAGAAAAGAGACTAGAAGGTCTTTTGAGGATTTAGCTGGGATGAGAGGGGGCATAAGTTACCACTATCTTGGCTATAGGATGTCTCCTCTGCAGAGGGCCCTGGGCTCTCTGCATGCCACATTGACTAATCTATGCTGGCTTATTTTGAAGAAGCCATCAACCTTGTGGCTTTTACTCTTGGCCTCCCCTTTTCCCTTTTGGAGTATCTCCTCTCCAAAAGTTGAGCTATTTTGCACTCCTTGGAGGAGCACTGCAGCCAGTAAGAAGTGACCTCAAGACCCACAGCATTGGAAGCTCTTGCATGTAGGAGAGGTCAGAGGGGAGTTTGTACAGGCACTGGGTGGTCAAAGGCTGCTGAGTCCCCAGGACCAGCAGCTAGAGGGAGATATGACCTCACGCTGAGGGCCAGCCTCATCTATGCTGTGGATTCCTGCCAAAAAGCCAAAGAAAATCCTCTTGCTTTTCAGTGTTTAGGATCTGTGTAATGCACAGCCATAATGCAGGCTTCATTACATAGGATAAGTAATTCTTGAGATTAGACTTTTAAAATGGCTCCTGCTGCAATTTCTGCTAGAGTATTTCCTAGTCCCTGTCTACATGGGAAGTTTTATCAGGTGTATCATGATCAGTATATGCAGGTCCAGTTACACCAGGAAGGCTCTGTCTAGACATTTTAATTCCAGTATAAAAAGGGCCTTTTTTTCCTTTAGCTTAAATTCACTTGCAAATGGCCTTCACAAAATCAGGGCTTGCTTTATCAGTGTAAGAGCTTCCTTGTATTTAGCATTATGTTTAGACCTGCTTGAATTCCCACCACAGACTGCATCAAAGCCCTCTCTATCCTGAGGCCAGGGTTTCTGCTCCTGCCATAGCCCTGGCTCAGGGACATGGAGGTGGACTGGTGTTTGGCAGCGCTGGGCTGGAGGTGGCTCTTCGTGCCCAAGGGAAGCACATGATCTTGCAGGCCGCTCCTGAAGTCCTTCAGCCTAACCCTGCTCTACCCCACTTTGCTTCCCAGTCACTTGTTCCATGATCCCCATCTTTCCACCACAACAGGATGTGTCCCATGAGGCACTATTCAGTGTCTCCCAGCTGAGCCTCCCCATTTCATCTAGAAAGCTGGTTTGGGTATTTTCCCACTAAGACCCAAATGTGCAAGAGCCATGTTGCATTTGGCCCATTTTCCATGTAGTGAGCTCTGAGTCCCAAATGATCCCAGCTTCAAAAGTTATTTTGAGGTCTTGCAGGCTATGAGATCAGCCCACTGGCTTTGCAGAGCTGAGTGGAGGTGCTACATCTACCCCGCAGTCACGGAGGGACGCTCCAGGATGCTGGCTCTCTGAGTGATGGCCTATGAGGAGTATCTGCTTCCCTCTGCTTTGGACCATCACATGTGTGAAGATTGTTGCCATTTCTACATGTGCTTTCCATGTCATTGCCCCCACCAGGTACTGAGCATTAATTTATTTTTGGGGCCATGTCCAAACTACCCTAACACAGACCTCCACCAGGAGTGAACAGCAGCTGTACTTTGTCCCTTGCTCTCCTTTTATAATGGCATCCCTTTTGGCTGTGTTTCTGTTTCCCCTTCAAGGTCTAACTCTGCCTGAGTCCTGCCAAGTTTCATCTTGTTCCTGTATTTCTTAATTTCCAGATGTGTCTTCCTTTCCTGATCTCTCCCACCTCATCCTTTTTTTCTTTGTAGTCCTGATGCTAAGTTTGAACACCTTTTTCCTATTAAACATGGTTTCAGGCTCAAAGCCTCACTTGAATGGTTGCCCCACCAGTAAAGGTTCATGCTCGAATTAAAAAAAATCTGAAATTTCCTCCATGTTCAAATTCTTAAGCTCTTCGGTCATGTTGAGCATGTTAATAGTGTTGTAGTTCTGACCTAGCTTTGCACATCTTCTCCAGTGGGCTTGATTTATCTATCCAGGATCAAACGGACATTGTCTTCTAGAAATGGCTAGCTCTTCACCAAAGCTGTGGCTAAATGGGCATCAGAGGAAAACCCCAGGAATAGGTGGATGCCTGAGTATAAGAATCTTGTTAGGACCAGTTGCCTGGAGGAAGAAGCTTTAACTGGGAGCAGTAAATTACATTCATTTATAAGATTTGTCCTAGTTCAATGCAAAATGGATCTGAGGAAGTCTTGTGTTAGGCAAGAGGATCCCCATATTGGTGTAGGGTATTTTCTCTTAACTCTCTGTCTACAGATTTATTGGAAGTCGAGTTGCCAGGAGAGCAGTACCAAATAATTATCCTGTGCTACCTCATGGTAACCTCTGCAAGAAGGTGTTTAGATAGAGAAACCATGTGAACTAGTCATTAATATCTTATAAGTCAGAGTTTTGGATGTTGCATTGTGATGAAATACGTATTTCTTAGGAAAATGGGCTTGTAAGACAAAGTAAGATTTATGATGATCTTAATTAGATATTTCCTAGCTTTCAAAATGTTTGGGTTTGAGAGATGATATGATAGATAATTAACTTGTTGTCATACAGTGACTTTTCAAATGAAATATTTGTTCTCAAAATATTATTTATCTCAATATGCATTGTATGCATGCCGTAGTATATACCCACATGTATATGTAGATAAATACATGCATATGCACTGCTGCAGCATTCCCCCCTACAGGAGTAGGGAGCATGGAGTAGTACTCCCACATTAGGGATCATCCCAAGCCCCACGTCAGACTGAGCAGAGAGTGCAGCCATCACACCCCTGCAAAGAGGATTGCTGCCACATAGCTGCTGTTCTAGCTGTGCTTGTCCTTGCTCTCCTGCTGGAAAGGTGACCCACAGAGGGTAAAGGGACTGGCATTCTGCCCTGCCCTTTCCTGTGTGGGTTTACTAAGGCGAAGGCCAGAGAGATTTTCACTTATTTGGGTTTTTGATTCATCAGCAGACATGAAATGCTCTCGTCAGCTCTGGGTGCTGTGGGACTAGTCTTGCTCTCATCCTGGTAGTCAGGAGGGATGTATTTGTGGCACTTTTTTCTTTGTTTTGCCCTAAAACCAGGAGGGAACAGCAGCCCAGCTCTTCCAAGGTCTTGCGCTAACAGTTTTTGGGAAGTCCTCCAGACCAGTAAGCTCCAGGGACACCTGACAGTAACACAGTGGTGCTAAGAGGTGGGAATTTGTGACATTTTTTCTGAGCTAGTAAACTCTAGATGAAGGGAACTGTATCCCTCATTGCTACATCCCGCAAGGGGGGTTGGAAACAATCTCCAGGGAAGGCAGAGGGCAGGTTTGCATTGACCCTAAAGGATACTGGATGTGGGCCCTGAAGCCATGGCTGCCGCAATGCCCCATTGCTGTAAGGGAGCAGAGCTGCTGCAGAAGGAAAGACGTCACCTGGAAGCTGATGTATTTTTTTCTTTCTCTTTCTTTTGCATTTTTCATCAAAGCTTTATAAATTACAGACAAAACCGCTGGGGAAAAACCTCCCAGCCAGCTGCCTGTTGCAAATACTCCCGGAAATGGGAGGCAGGGGGGGAGTGAGGAGGGGAAGAGGGAAGGAAGGCTAAATTTGGTGGCTTTTATTTTTAACAAGGGCTATTTCAATCTGTTTTAAACCCATGTAAAACTAATAAATAGGGCAATGAGAAACTTTTCCCAGTGCTGCAGGACACTGTCAAGCCGAGCACTCACTCCATCCAGCACAGCACAGATGCGGTGTCTGTGCCAGCCCCTGCTCTGGGAGATGAGAGCTCAGACACTGCCAAGGCCATCAGGGGGATGGGGAGCTCAGGGACAGAGATGAAGTTTTTCAAGGTCTCACAAGGTTTTTCTAGCAAGGCCAAGAAAGGCTTGAAACTTCCCAAAGCAACTGAAGGATGCATCTGCAAGCCTTAACTTTTCTACAGGGCTGTTGTAACGAGGTCCTTAGTGCAGCACAGTAAAGTTTAAGATAACAAACCCAATCAGCCAAGCAGGAAACAAACCCCTTTTTTTATTTTGCTTTTTAAATAATTCCATGACTGCCCTTTTCCTCCTGACTGGCCTTTGCTAGAACTTGCTGTTTGCAACACCTGAAGTCAAAGCATATAAAATGACTTGGCAGCATCCCTCTAACATTCCTCTGGCACTCTTTGGAGAGCAAGGGTGTTAACCTTGGTGTCTTGGCTTTGTGCCAGGGTAAGTAATTATATTTGGCCTCTATAAATTAGCTCTGTGATCGCAACCGGGGAGCTGCAGCGTCATTTCCTCCTGGCCGGGCAATGGTGTGCGATGCCCGACATGTTCCAGCCATGTTGCACCAGTTGCACCTTGGTGTGTGAGGTGGCATGGAGGACAGACATGGGGAGAAATGTGGACTTGCTTATGCTGACTCTGTTAAATTGCTCTGGGTGTACAGGTCCTGTGCAATAGATCTGGTTCTCGATGCTTCTGCTTCCGTGTTAGGAAAAAGGAGAGCGGAGAGGGCAGAGCTGAGTTGGATCCAACTCCCACCCCAACAGAGTGACCTGATAAATTGCCACCAGTCAGCTGAACCTCTGTAACGGCCTCTCAGCTCGCAGCTAAAATTAGCTGAAATGGCATGAAGAGAATTGCTGAAACCTCCACGAAAGTGATTTAAGCCAAAGCACGTGACCTTGCATTTGTCACGGGCCGAAGCACGCACGGGCCTGCTAGCACAGCACAGGTGATGTGCAGTAGTGTGTTAAGCTTGGGCTGTAAGTAACCCAGTAGTCAGATAGCATGTTCTACCAGTGGCCTGGTCCCACCATTCCCCAATAGTAACTCAGGTTAACCCCTTCTGCTGGGACCTAGCAGCTGGTGTCTTCAGCTGGTGTCTGGTTATAGCTGAAATGGAGTGCAGGAATGGTTAGTTTAAGATTAGGAACAACGTGCTGGCCAACTGTGCTGTATTTCCCAATGCAGATGCTAAGCTAACCCTGCCTACTCAAGTCTGAGATAAGATGGAGTGTGTCTACATGCAGGAGACATGATAAAGCAAACAGGTTTGGAAGGTCTAAGCAGGAGGAGGTGTAATGGCACGTTCCAGACCATCTTGTTATTGCCCCTTTCAAAGGTCAGCTGCTTGGTCTTTAATTTCCGAGACTGGCTACTACAGGGTTTGGGATTGCTGTGCCTCCCCTTCAATGAATCCAGCAGCCCTGGCATTTGTGCCCCTCCCAGGCTGGCAGCACAGGCTGTGGCTCTTGGAGTTGCCTGTGGTGGAGCGGTTCCACCTTTGCAGGGCTGTTTTGTGTGTAGGAAAGGATTTCAAGAAACAATTGACCAAATGAAACCTCCATAATGCTTCTAAATACTCAAACACATTAGACATGCCTGCCCAGCTCAGAGATAAATTAGAGCTATTATCACTAGAGCCCAGACAAACAAATGGAGGGCTCTCTCCAAACAAGCCATTCACTCAAGAGACTGGATTTACAAGGGTGAGGGAAGCAGCATGAGCTGCAGGCACCTGCTTTCTTCTGAAACCTGTTTAAATTGGCTGTATTGACTGGTAAAGGAGGAAAGAGAGCACAGCTCTGCCCTTTGGGATCTAGGGAGTCACTTCCATGTAGGAACTGCAACATCATGATGCACTAGTTGGCATTTTGCTCTCTGTGTCCACAATCAAAGCTGGAAGTCAGACCCTGATCCATTTTGCTTTTTTCCCATGTGGGTTGGGAGATCAAGGTGCTAGAGCACATCAGGGATGCCAAGGCCACTTTGCTCTGCCCCTGGATTTTTGTTTCTGCTTCCAAGGAGGGATGCGGAGCTGGGTTGATGGTAAGGTGGCACTGAGAGAGAGGTCAGTTCAAATCAGCTTCTTGGGCATCAAGGAAACCACCTGAAATAAGAAATGGGAGCCAGAGCATGTATTGTGGGGTTGGTTTTCTGTGGCAGCTAAAAGAAGGAAGGGGCAGATGCAGAGGCTAAAAGAAGTAAAGAAAAAAAGAGATCATTATAATGCTTCCCTGGCTGCCTTGGGCAGTCAGTGCTCTGGTGCAGGGAGGTTGGTGGCACAGCTTTGCCATGGTGGCCAGGAGAACCATGCTGGGGTTGAGCATGACAGAGGCTGGGACTCGGAGCCTGGCTCAGGCAGGGTGTCTGGAGAAGGGCTGTGGTCAGCACAGAGTTTCAGCACTTGGCTGGGCCCCACAAGCCAGCTCTGGTGTGACTGAGGGGAGCCAAGCTGGGGGGACAGGCTGGGCTGTGAGTCAGGGGCTTTGCAGCACTGTGCCCTCATCCGCTTGCCTGGCAGCCCAGGCCAGCATCACCTGCAGAGGCTGTGACGAAAGTTGTTATTCTCCTCTGAGAGATGCTCCTAAACACAAAAATTTGATCCTGTATCAGAGTGCCACTTTTGGAAGGCATCCAGTCTCTATGCACAACCTTTGACTGACGATGAATTTGCCATTTCCCTTGGTAACCGGACCTAGTGATTAACTACCCTTACCGTTCAAAATTGTCTTTTATTTCCCATACAAGGTTCCCTCAATCAGTGTTGTCAACTCTCACTATTTATTTTGGGGTTTGCTGCTTACTGAGCTTTTTACCTGTGAGCCTAACAAACATGCCAATATCAGCTATTTTCATTCTTTGGGTATCTGAGATCAAGTCACGACAAAAGATTTTCTTTGACTGCTGAGCAGACAGAGCCCTTTCAGTCTTTTGCAGGGTTGAGCACAGGCAAAGCAGAAGCTGTGCTTGATACTGCCTTGAGCATCTCCCAGTGCACGGGATTTTATTTAAAGTCCCAGCCTCTGGACTCACACCATTACAAGGGCTTTCTGCTTTATTTTTGCAGAAGCCTGAAAATGTGACTCAAAACACAAAAATAATACTAATTTGGGGATTTTTATGTATCAAGTGTTTTGTGATTTTTTGGTTTATTGTAAGCAGAAGGGTAGTGGGTTCTGGCTTGGTGACTAATTAGCAAATTATGAACTCGCTGAAGAGACACCATGAGGCTTAGGTCTCTCCTTGCATGTATGTGTGGTTTCTGCAGGCAAGGCAGACCTTGACTTGAAATTCCTAGAGCTCTTTCACCTGCACAGTAGTAGGTTTATTTGATGCTGGTGGCCTGTCTGACCTCAACAGCTCTGAAGTTCAAGCATTCATCTGCAGGTTCTCCTGCATTGGTGGCCAGACTGAAGGGCACAAGTGGTCTCAGCATCACTGTCATGCATGTGGAGAGAAATGGAGTCTATTTGCCAGCTTCCTTAGAAGGTCAGATGTCCGCTGCATTGTGTTGACCTTCCTTCACTGAGCTAACGTGCTTCAGTAATCTCACAGCTTGGGCTTTGTTTGTCTTCCACTGTGTTTGTCACCTTCCCTGTGTCTCCTGGCAGCACTACCGGATGGAGCACAGCACGCTCGGGGAAAAGCTGGTAGGTCCTCTGAAAGGCGCAAGTATAAACTAGGAGTGATTCAAACTGAAACAGCAAGATGCCATGTTTAAAAATATTGAAATTACGTGTTTCCCCTCTATTCATTCCTTTCTTTGTATTTCCTCCCAGGAAAAAAACTATTTGTGAAGCTGGATTCAGAGCAATAGCAGCTCTGGTGGCTGAAACCCAGCTGGTTTTCTGTTGATTTAAAACTTAAGCAAGCCGTACTAATTGGAGCCTCCCCCTCTCAAGTTTCTCCAGCCCTTGCAGGGAAGCTGTCTACCTTATTTCACTGTTTCTAGGCTTCAAGATTTGGATACTGTTACCTGCCATTTCTGCTTCTAAAAGGACTCTGGAGACAGGGAGTTCAGGAGCATGCTTCCAACCACTGGGCATATGTGTTGCACCTTCCGTAGACGAATCAAGCTGGTGGTGGTCAGGCCCTGATTTAGGGGCTGGGAGAAAAAGAAGCAAGGATGTGTGCATACATGTGTTACACATCTACAGGTTCACAGGGAATCCTACAAGATGAAAGACCCACTGGCAGCATACACCTATAGATACACCTATAGTTATTGTGTTTGCATCTCAGTTATTGTATGAGGCCCAAATGAGGGCGTCAGAATAATTTATGATGAGCATGTAAGACACCAGTGTCCTGTGTTTTATGAAATGATCTGAGGAGCCGAGAAGGTAGGTTGTATCCACCTGGCATAACCTGATGAACTGTGGGAAGCTGCTTTGCCCCAGTTGTCAGAGAGAGATGCTGGAAGATATCTAGCTCTGCTCCTACCCTGGTACCCAGGCACTAAGGGTCAGGAGATACAATGGTGGGGGCTCAGCTTCATGGAAAATCACCTCCTCGTGATGGTGAGGGAAAAGTTTGTGTTTAGCCGTCAGTGAGTTAATGAATTAGAAGGCAAAGAATCAAACTAATGTTCTTTATTTTCTGAAGAGCAGACACCATCTTGGCTTTCATTTACTGCAGAAGCAATTGAGAGTTTTTCCTAGCAGAGATCAGAGCTCCAGCTAGTGAAACCCTGTAAGAAAGAATCCATGCCTCAGGCAGGAGGCAGGCAGGCAGGCAGACAGTGCAAGGGAAACAGAAGCAGTGACTGGTATTTCAGCACGTTTATAGGAGCCAAAGAACAGAGCTGCGGCTGTCGGGCCAGCCCTGGGAACCCCAGGGCTTAAAATTGGCCTCCTTCATCCCACCGCAATGCTCTTAACGTTGACCAAGACATGTTTGTTCATGTGTTGCCCCTGGAGTCACTGTCTGAAAAGCACTTTATGAGGCAACAGAAACACAATGTGCTATAATATTTTAGGCTATAGCCATTCACACATTTTCTCTGCAAAATGGGTACCCTCCTTTTTTTATTATTTTTTTTCTGTTGAGCTGTTTGTGCTTGCCTACTATTCCCTGCCCATACAGCACCTAGCAAAATGAGATGCTGATCTTGTATGGGGAGGCAAATAGTGCAAATTACCCTCATGTGGAAACCCTTTGGGTTTGAATTGAGTGCTGTGCTTCTGCTATAGCTCTGTGTCCAAACTGGTGGAGCTAATGACCTGAAACTGCACGGAAGTTTGGATACAGGCTGCAACTCCATCTCCCGGTAATGCACTCCTCAGTGGATTAGGAGAAGCTTCCCTGGCAAACTGGGAAGGAGTCCAAGCTGGGGAGCTAGTGTGATAGGAACTGACAGGGCTGGAAATTTGATTTCTGACTCTTTGTGCATGTATTTCTTGTGAAAGAAGAAGAGGGAGAGGGAGCCAGGAGTACTTTGAGTCCTGCAATCATTAAAACCAATTCCACTTTTCCTGCCCCTGCCCACCTCCTGATATGTGTGTGAAACAATCTTTACAGCTACACAGCCATCAGATGGTATCGACCTGGTGGTGGAAATTGCTATTGACTGTTGCTGGTGCTGCTCTCTGCACTTCCGTGGCTTTTAAAGCGACACTCTTCAGGTGATTTCACTTTGTACTTGATACAGTCTGGGAAGCCATGTCTCAAATGGGATGGTAAGAACACATGGGATTTGTGTGTGCATGTGTGTGTGCAGCAAAAACTGCCACTCTTTAGGCCGTGGAAGTGTTTGAGAAAGTGAGAAGAGATGTTCAGTGCAGAAACACTTGCCTAATGGGAAGATTGAGAAGTCTGATATTTTTTTTCTTTACTCTGTCATGAAGGGATTCTTGTGTCCCACCACAGAGTTTTCCTGCTGCAATTCCAACACCAAGCCAAGACCGTTCTTCTACCCTTAAGAAGGATCTACCCAGTCCTGTATTGGCTGAGGACTAGATACATTAATTTCTTGTTTTAAGGGGCACCTCTGATTCCACATTACAAATTCTGTCTCTGGGTTCCAAAGAAAAAAAGCATGAAGTTATAATATTTGCCTTTTAATGCTAGTGTTTTGAACAGCCTAAAGAATTCCTTTCGTCATGAATCATGAAAACAGGGCTCTGGCTCAGCCCTGTAAAAATGCACATGTTGTTGCCTCTGAGGCAATTTAATTGATATTATTTGGTTATTCCAGCGCTTGGGGTTGGATTTAAGTGGTGGTAAGGGGAGATGATGAAAAAGCTGTGTAAAAGCCTGGGGTTAGAGTCTGATTCTAGCCCCACACAGCAAATCTAGTGCAAGGCCATTCTTATATCACTGGTATAGTTGGGGTTTCTGGTGTAGAGACAGACCTGTGACTGAATGAAGTCAGCCTAACCATGTCTACACAGCAGCCGTTGCTCTAGCTTGCTCTGTCATTGAAATGACTCTTTGATAACTTGATATCAAAATGCAGATATGTCTTTACTGCTGTGAACCGAACATTGATCCTGGTGAAGGACTCTCCTGCTGTTGCTTGGGTCCATCCATTCACAGACGAACTGTGCAGTGAAGGTTCCTGTCCTGTCTGTGATGAAGATCTGGCAGAGGCTATCTTCTTCCAAAGCAGGCTGTGATGGTGGAGTCTCCCAGGAGTTGTTTTCTTCTGGGATGTTACTCCAGGGCTAAGGGCAGCACTGTGGCCTCCAGTCCACGTGCAGTCTATCAGCCAAGCACTGGCTTGGAGAATGCTACAGTATATAGCCTATGACAACAGGCTGAGCATGCTTTGGTAAATAACACTTGCTTGGTCAAGGAGTAAAGCAGATTGCTACCTGCATCACTCTGCCCTTCCATCTCCCAAAAGAGAGCTTACATTTCTCTTTTACCACCAGAGTTGGAGGTTATGAAAGGAATAGATGTAACTATTTCTCACAGAGCTCTGCCTTTGGCTTCAACCACATGGCAGTGCCCAGGAGCAGCAGCTGGCCAGATGTGTCCAGAGTGTGCGTGCAAGGAGCACCCTTTCTTTTTATCTAGAACAGTGACTGCCAAATGCTTCCAAGCCAGCCCCTTAGCTCAAATGCAAGTAAACACTGCTATTAGCTCTGAGCAGGCCCTGATGGCCTTGATTTCAGGTCATAAGACTGGCAAGCTGCTGAAGGTTCAGGAGGCATGCCTATCCTTTCCCCACTCCCCAGCCCAAGCCCTGGGAACTTTTCTCCCTTGTTTACATTGAGCCTTGGGGCTCATGTGGTAAGTCTGACCCTTCTCAGTCTGTCTCAGCTAAATGGGAGGAAGAAGTGGAAATAGAAAGAGCTGGATATTGAGAGCACGTCTTGGTGGGATGGTTTACATTCCCAGCTCTCAGCATTGAGCAGGCTGGGAAGGGAGATGGAGCAGGACCCTGCTGGGGGGGGGTGGTTTAACATGCTAAATGCTGCTCTGCACTGGGACATTCTCTGAGGAGAATGTACAGGGCATTCTTGGGTGAGCACACGTCCCTTTGCTGCTTTTGCATCCCCTGCCCACCTTTGGACGTGTCACAGGTCATGCATTTCAGTTGGGACAGGATGTGTATGTGTGGTGACCATACAATACCCGTGTTTCCCTCCCTGCAAAACCAAAAGGCTGGCTTTTTTTGCCTCTCTTCCGTTTCCCCTCTGCTCATGGCACTCTGCATCTCCCAGGACACTGCTCCCATTTCTTTCCTCCCACCTCATCCCTTCTGCCTGCTGGGAGCATTACACTGCCTGTTTCATGGAGACAGTAGGGACCTGGGATGACTCTTCTCCTTCCTGCTCCTCCTTGGGCTCTGCCAGTGTCTTTCTGTCTGTCCTGCTCATGTGTTGCTCCAGAATTAGACTATCCAAATGGGGAAAGGATAATTAGCTGGAGGAAGAGGCTGAGTGGCCTGGAACATAGGAGGAGTCTCAGTTCTTTCTCTGAAGCCAGAGCAGTGGGAGCTGAGTGGGGTCTTCCCAGTGTGGGCCTTGACATTCAGGTTTCTGTGCAACACCTACCTGGTGCCTTTAAAATTTGAAAGCCAGGTCTTTACTGTAAGTAAATTAGTACTGCTTCAAACAAAGTTTATTAATTTACATCCTTTGAGGAACTTCCCCATTATGAGACTGAGGAAAAGCAACATGTTAGAGTGGTGGATAGCTTTTTGAGTTTCATGTGTCCTTTAGTCTTTCCCAGTGCTGCGACCATGGCACCCTTATCCTTTTTCCAGCCCTCTGGCAAATATCTCCTGGCCCTTTCCCAAAGATCCCATCCTTTGGACACCTTGACTTCTGCACTCATCAAATGGAAGCTGGGGAAGTTGAAGCTGCTGATAAACAGACCAGTGTGGGAGGCTGCAGGCTCATTCCAGAGCAGTGTCTCAGACCTTCACCTCCTTTGGCTCAACAGGACCTCCTTCCAAAGCCACAATCCCCGCAAACTCGACTTTCCATTCTCAGGGCTGTGGCTTTCCCTCCCTAGTGGGTGCTGAGCTGATGGGGTCAGTGAGACATCCACTGAATGTGAGTGCTAGGTGGCTTTGAGCTCACTGCAAGATGAGAACAGGTTTTGCTCAGTAGGCTTTGCACTTTGTTCAGAGCTAGTGACAAACCTGTCCTTTCTGGCTTTCCCTTGAGAGAACAGTGCCTAGGCAGGGCAGCCTGCTCCCCCAGCTCAGCTTCCAGCTCCACATGTCCCACAGTAACCAGGTGCTGCTGGAGTATAGATGTGCCCTTATCAAACAAGCAGCCTTTGATATTTTCTCTTTCTTCCAGGCTTAACCTGCCTAAGTCTTTTTGGGGTGAGATAAGAGATGTGAATTGACAGCATATCTAGGTGAGATTTTTTCCTCCTGGGAAAGCATGGTAAGAAATTAAACTTTGCAGTTTTTCTGCCCAGTCAACCAGGGAAAATAAAGTCCTTGGTGAACTTGAGTTGGGTCTAGGGGCAGGAGAGCTGCTGCTGTGATTTGTGGTTATTCTCTCTGCAGCACTGCCTCCTTACAAGTGAGAGGTGAGTGGTTTTGATACCTCTTTATGACCTGGGAGCCACAGGGAAGTAGCGGTCACTTGCATTCTGGAAAGACAAGGTCATCAACAAGGGTGGTGCAATTGGTTTGTCTGACAGTGTGTGAATCCAGATATTTTCAATTCATAGGAATTAAAGTGAACACCCTAGTTTTAGGTTGCTGGCTATTTGAAATTTGGTCTTCCCAAGGTGGTGGTATTAGGAAGGGGTATTACTGGGAAAAGTGTTGATAAGAACAATAGTGAAAACGGATACCTAGTTGTGAAGCCTCTCTGTCCTACAACCTTCAGGACCTGCCAGGGGATGTGTTTTCTGGACTGTGAAAAAACAATATGGGACACAATCATATATCAATGATAATATCGATCACTGTCTTAGACCCTTTCAGTCAAGGACAGCAGCACCTTTTGGAAAAGAAGTGTCTCTCCTGTTCTGGGAGCCTGGAGAGGATGCTGAATGTGTGGCAGTGACTGTGTGCAAGGGGAAGTGACTCTCCTTTAGGGAATGCTGGGCCCACACTCGAATCAATTAGTAGAATGAAGCTGAGCAAAGTGCAGGAGGGACCAGACTGATAATAAGTGAAGTGCTCAAATATGGGAAGTTGGGGAAGAAGCCAAATGAAAATGAAATAAAAGGCTAAGGTCCAACTGCAGCAGCTGTATAGAAAGAATGGGACAGCTGATAATAGGAAAGCCTGAAGGAACACTGGGTCAAAACCCCTGCTAGAGAGACTGAAGGAATCTGTGAGCAAGCCAAGAGGGGTGGGGGGGATTTGGGATTTTGTGAGTCAGCAAATTGGAGCTGTTGGCTTGCTTACCGCCATAGAGACCCAAGTCTCACTGTGACTTCCTTGCTCACTGCTTTGTGGAGATGGCCAGCGTGAGAGGTGCCTGGGATGGTAGGGCTCTATCTCAGAGCGCAGCAAAGATCTTCTTGGCAGACTTTGGCATGGGGGGACATCAACTTTACTGCTGCAAGGGACAGAGGGTGTTTACTCTATCCCTTGATTTAGGGCTGATGAAAGTTGTCTTCTGGGATAGCCTTAAAACCCTCTTTTTAATTAAGGTGAAATCAGAAACCTGCAGCTGAGCCTTTTCCTTTGCAGCCTTTCTCAGCCTTGTATATCTATGGAAATCTCAAGAGAGCTGCAGATGAACTCCATAAAGACCACCTGAAGGTAGATGATATGGTGGAAAACATTCCAAAACCACAAGTCTGCAACTGAGACACAAAGTCATTCTAGCTACTATAGTTCACATGAGGAAGCAGGAATTTCTTTCACAGACACTGTGATCAAGGAAGATATAACATGATCACCTTTGAGTGATAACCTTGGCTCTTTCTACTAGTCCACAGAGATAAGGCCCTTCTTCTTCCTCCATTTCCCCACCTGTAAAAGAACAATAGGTATACACCTTCTTGGTAAATTATCTGAAAATGGGATTATTACAAAGTGAGCCCATAGTGCTGTGGTGAAGAGGTCTCATTTGGAGGCCTGACTTGTGCCATCTCATGGAGAAGCTGTGGAATATGATCATGTGTTTGTCCCTCTAATGTGGCTTTCTGTTTTTAAAAGTGCTGAACAGAATGTGAGACACTCTAGATAAAAATGAATTTAACAGCTATTTTGTATCCTTTGAGGAACATCAGTATTGGCTGAAAGAGGGAAAAAGACCCTTTTTGTTGAGCCTGGAGTGGACCTGCTGTTATTGGAGGACTCTATGACTGCTTTTGTTGGTATTTCCTCTGATAGCTTTTACCCGACTTGTTTTCAAAACTCTTGTGGATTTTTTTCAGTCTTCAAAAACTGCATTTCCTTGCTGAAATTCAAATTTGGGGTCTGGAAAAATGTCTAACATGATTCTGCAGGTGGCTTGCTGTGATTCAGAAGTCCCAGAAATAGGACATTCTGTAAAGGAAGTCACATTTTTATTTCCAGGAGGGCAAAGAATTTGTTGTAAACAGTGCCATTTTCTTTTCAATTATAGATGTTTTTGTGGAACAAAAAAAATGCAGCAGTCTCTAAGAAAGAGCACGTGATTACAATTAAAGGATGTGTTGTGCTATATCAGAAGGTAGCATTTAAACCAGGGAAAGACTGAATATTGACTATAACTCATTGTAATTATACCATCTATTTCAGACATGTAAGTATGTTTGGTAGAACTTACATGTTTATGTCAGCTATCGGGAAAAGCAGTTTTCCTTTTTGGTAAACTTCTGATGGTAAGAATTTTGTTACTTACATTTGAATAAGCAACAAACACCAAGTTTAGACGCAACAAATTTTTGTGTGAACAGAAGTTGATCCCCTTTCCTTTGGTAGTAGTATTTTACCCATGTTCAGGTTGTTTGTAATACTTTAATGATCAGGAAATATTAATAAGCAATGCATTAATTAAGATACGCATTTCTTAATAGAATAGACCACGACCATGTAAAGTCAGTGTGATGCAGGGGACTGAAAGTGAGGCTGGGAGTGGGGTGAGTGGGAATCCGTTTCTGGCTTTCCCACTGTCTGGTCAGTTCTTTCCATCTCCCGCCTGAACTGCGATCATTAGGTATTTAGCTCATTTTGAAAGGGTTTTCAGATCTACAGATTGAGATCACTTCCGAAGACCCATGTACTTTGCTAAAGTCTAACACGCAAACCCTGCAAAAAACGTGAACGCTGATTTAACCTGGCACTCTGAGTGAAGCTGTGTCTCTGCTAAAATTGATGAGAAAACTCCTTTTGCTTCTGGGGACTGGGATCCTTCACCAGGGGAAATCATTCTGAGCCTACTTCCCTTCCCTTTGACATTTTCTGTCTTACCAAAAGCCAAAGGAGTAAGAAAGAAGGTTAATGACTAAATTGACAAATAAACAATCAGTTCAAAGCAGCAACACAACATTTCTAGGAAAACATAAGAATCTCCTCTGAAAACTGGTTAGGAATGTTAAACTGTGCTGTGCTTCAATCAAAGAGAGACCATCTGTATGGAGCTCACAGTATTATGGGGGCTGTGTCTGGCTGGGAAATAGGAATGGCTTTGGTTTTCTGATAGAATACGTTAGAGGAAAATTGCAGAAAAGGAAGGAAAACTAATTTGGTCATGGTGAACAGAGAAGGGAATTGCCATAAAGATGTTTAGGTAAAGGCCCTCCAACAGTATTACGTACAATCCGTATGCTGTGTGACCCTGGGATGTCACGTTTTGGACAGCGAAGCAAGAGCCCATGGCTCTCCTCACCAAAAAGAAAATGTTGTAGGAATCTCAGGCCAGGAAACGGCTTTTCATCCCATTGTGGTGTGACTGTTGAGACAGTTATGGGGAGAAGCTTCCCTCATGCTCAGAGAAATAGAGTGTGTTTGGTCTTCATTTTCCAGGGCTCCACTTTGCCACAGTAATGGTACATTAATAACAGCTTGATTTTCATTTAATAAATAATAGGAATCATGCTGCTTGGGGCCAAGATTTTAAACAAGAGGCTTCCGTAAACATTTTCTTCAGGAATATGTGATAAACCAAAGATAGCATTAGACATACTTGGAGAGAGTGGGAACGCCAGACTTGGAATCTGTCCATCTGTTTCACCATTGAAACAAAACCACTTTATAACAACCACAGAGGAGAGGAAGCGATGCAGCTTGGCACATACACTTACACTATGTGTGGTGGAAATGTTTATTCTTTATTTCAGAAAGATTTAGTGGGTGTAGAGATAATAGAGCATAGTGCTTGCTTGTGACTTGGGGAAGGAGGGGTGATGGTGTTTGGATTTTAAGGGATCCCAGTGTCGGCTCCCATGGGGAATATTTTTGGTAATACTCATTGCAATCTCATGCACTTGGAAAGCAGGAGAAGACGGAGAGATGAAATATGCTTTTCAGGAGAGGTGTTGGAAAGGCCTCAGGATTAGTTATCTCTGACAAGAAGGATTTTACAGACTCCGGCAGACAGCAGAGGCAGAGTTCTGGACATTTCTGCGTTGGTCTGATGGCTCCTCCAAGGCCCCATGCTGTTATGCTTCCTTTGGAACGGCTCAGGTTGCCCTGCTCCTCTCCCTCTGAGACACTGTGCAGCTGCCTGTGGCCCCACAGACAACGCACCTCACCCCCATGTGTGCTCATACCCTGTCTGTGCTGGCTTCCTGAAGGGTCTTTTGGCTCCTGCTCTTGCATGTCTACCTGATGTGCTGAGAGGCACCAAGTTGTGACTTGGGAAATGAGGGAAGGATCTGCAATACAAGAATCTGTGGGGTCAGCAGGCCACCATGTCGCAGTGTCCCTTTCTGTCCCCGCACAGCCACTGGTGCCTTTTTCCACTGTGCATGTTCAGCTCTGCTGTGCTGCTTCTCCTCAGAGCTACTCAAAATCAAACCCAAAAGACCCTGGACCGACCTCCAGGGATGGGAGAGTCCCTGCCAGAATTTGAGACAGTGTATGTCTAGACTTGGTGTGTGAGGGAGCAAGTGAAGGGATGACTAAGTGTTTGAAAGTTTGGACTTTGGAGAGGAGGCCCTTGGCTCTTTGTTTCTTGGATAAAGTTCTGCTTCCTGTGGAGCCATAGAGATAAAGGTTATTTTATCTCCCCTTACTTTCTTTCCTCTTCAAAAAAGTAAAAAATACATAGATATATCTTGGGTGAGAAAGCACAAACCTTTATGAAATTTTGGCAAATGAAGAAACATGAAGAATGTATTGAGTGAAACATTTCAAAGTGACAAATTCAAAACATCTCACTTTGCCTTCAACCACTTTAAAGCATTTTAATGGTTTGAAATGAAATTTCAAAATGAAAAGTCATGTTTTGCTTAAAACACTGGAAAGTGTTTCATTAAAAAGGAAGAGTGGAAGCAAAACAATCGCCTTTTTTTTTCTTTCCAGTCAGCCTGATGGCTCTTTCCCCAGTCTGTGCTGAGGTCAGGAACCGGGGCTGGACCCATCTTCCTTTGTGTTATGAGGGTCCTGGAGCTGGCAATCTTCTGATCTGAGGAAGGGACAGTCTGATGAAATCATTTCCTACACAATAAATTCTTATATCACCATAACTGTTTTATTTATTATCTTTTAAACATAATTTGCGGGGAAGCCTGGTCCCAGGGCTATCCTTGTTCACCAGGTGATGCCTACAGAGGTCTTTTTGGCCACAGGACAGCCTCAGATGACTGCCAATGCACAAAGAGGCTGGGGAAGTCCTACCTCTCCGGAGTGCATTACATAGTGACTTTTAGGTCTGGACGGCAGCCTTGGTAGCCTTGGGACTTCTGCTAGCTTCCCCTGCCCTGTTCAGGCAGTTGCGGAATGTGGCACCACTGTCCTGTGGCCCTACTTGTAGGAATCACATGGGTCAGTGAAGAGGAAGTCTAGAAAACAGCACCATGAGGTGACACTCGCAGCAGAGGTGAGAGCGAAAGCTCTTTCATGGAGGGGCTAAATCAGAAGGGGCCATTTCTCCCATCCGGAACATGGAGCTGATGTGGGGACAGCTGGGGAGTCAAAGCCAGCTGGGTGGCAGGGGACGGCAAAGAGACCCCTGCTGAGGGGCGCAGGGGGGCTGTGGGGAGCAGGGAAGGCTGGCTGTGGGGCACGGGGAGGCCGAGGGGAGTGTAGTGCAGCAGGGCTGAGGACAGACTGGCGGGATGTGGGAAGGGGAGCAGCGGGGACAGACAGAAGCCCGAGGGCCGCAGCTCTGAGGGGAGGTGGAAAGCGGGCCGGGGCCAGAGCTGGGGAAGACATGCAGAGCGGTGTATCGCAGCCGGTAAGGCCGGCGGGGGGCCCCGCAGGCCGAGTCCCTGCAAGCCGCCGCACCGCCCTACCCTTCCCTCCCTGCTTTGGCGGCCGAGGCCGCTTTAAGGCGCGGGCGGGGCGAGGCCCCCGGCCCACCTCTGAACCCGGAGATTGACGGGCTGCCGCGGAGGAGGCGGGGCGGCCGCTGGGGCCGGCCTTGCCGCCGCCAATGGGGACGATGGGGCGGGGAGGCGCCGCTGCCCCTTCCCCCCCCGCCCCCCGGGCTCCTCCGTGCCAGTTTGAGGAGTCCGGAGCCGAACAAAAGCAGGCGGCGAGGGCCGGGAGCTGTGCGCGCAGGCCCGTTTTAGGCGGGGGGGCCCTGCTGCCGACTGTGGAGCGGTGCGGGCCGCCAGCCAGCCCCAAGCTCAGCCTGAGGGTGGGGGAAAGTTTGGAGCCCTCCCCCGGAGCTCGGGGGCTCCGCCGCGCTCCGGCGCCGGCAGCTGCGGCGCTGCCATCGCGGGCGGCCGTGCCGCTCCGCCCTGCCCGTTGCTGCCTCCTCCTCCCCCAGCGTAGCCGCTGCCCCCGCCGGCCCGCCCGCCGCCTCCCGGGTGCGGGGCTGAGCTGCCCTGCTTTTGGAGTCGCCGCCGTTGCCCCTCCCTTCCCCGGAACCCTCCCTCCTCCTCCTCCTCCCCTCCCCTTTTTCCCTCCTCTTCCAGCAGCCGAAGGGATTTTTTCCCCTTTCTTTTCTCTCTCTCTCCTTTTTTTTTTTTTCCCCCTTCATTTTTTCCCTCCTCCTCCTCCTCTTCCTCCCCGCCGCGGAGCTGGGCGCCAGCGTGAAGGATAAATAAAAAGCGAAGAGGAAGAGGCTGGGGGGGAGGAGGAGGAGGAGGTGGGGGGGAAGAAGGAAAGAAGAAGAAGAAGAAAGCGAGCAAGAAAAGAAAGCGAGGAGCCAGGCTGCCAGCCCAGCCGCGCCGCTCCCGGCAGCCAGGGCAGGAGGCGGCGGCGGAGCGGGGGCCGGCGGCCGGCGATGGATGACCAGCCGCGGCTGATGCACACGCACAGCGGGGTGGGGATGCCGGGGCACCCGGGCCTGTCCCAGCACATGCAGGATGGACCAGGCGGGGCGGAGGGGGAGGCAGGCAGGAAGCAGGACATCGGAGACATCTTACAGCAGATCATGACCATCACGGACCAGAGTTTGGACGAGGCGCAGGCCAGGTGAGAGCGGCGGCCCGGTCGCGGCGGGGGGAAGCGGGAGGCAGGTGCCGGGGAAGTTTCCCCCGCGCCCCGGCCCGGCCTTTGTTGTCCGGCGGGGGGAGCGCGCTCGGCAGCGAGGCGCAGCCGGGAATGGGGCTCCTGCTGCGGGGAAATTGGGGGAAAGGGGAGAAAAGGGGATGGGTCAATCACCCCACGCCTCCGTCCAACTTCGTGGCGGTTTCTGGGGGTCGTGGCGCCGCTAGCCAGCGCTCCCCCCATCTACCCGCTTCCCCCCGGCCCCTTCCCCGGCGGGGTCCCAAACTCCTGCTCGGCTGGCCGGGCGGCCTGGCCTTTCCCAGCCTTTTTGGGGTGGGGGTTAATTCCATAGGGACGCGGTTGTTAGAGCAGGCGGCGCGTGCGGGGACCTCTGCTTTGGGCTCCTCTGAAAGAAGCACAAAGTGCTGCTCCGTTTGTTAGGGGCGTTAATAATGTTCTTTAGGGCCCTTTAGCGGTGATATTTTTAAGGCCGTCGTTTTTTTGCTGTTGGAGGGTGCGCGTAGAAGCTTTCTTTTTATATCTTTTTTTTCTTAATTGAAGAGGTATTCAAAAAGATTAAAGAAAAAGGCTGAAAAAAATGGTAACCGAATTGTCCCCGGCTACGAGCAGCGCAAACCTAATATGCCTTCAAAGGCGCTAGCAAAAGTTAAGGATGGGGGGGGGGAATAATCCCCCAGCTGAAAGCGCAGTTGAAGGAATTAAAATAAAATAATTAAAAAGTTGCTGTGAATTGCCTGGGGTACATGGGAAATTTCTTCTGGGCTGCACAGCTCCTAGGTGTGGTGTCCTGCCCCTGGCATTCGTGCCCCAAGCTGGAGCAGATTGCTAGAATATATTGTTCCTGGAAAAAAGCATCGCTCAGCCCCGAAACTCAGTAATAACTTTCAGAAAGGTAGAAGTATCCCCCAGACTTCAGCTTATATCCTCTGTGCTTCCCCAGCTGGGTAAATCTCCCGCTTACCAAAAAGGCTTGTCGCTGGGCTGATTTTCTTGCGGTTTTGCAGAGGCAGCGTAGTTGTGAGGAGGAGGTAATCACGCCTTTTCTCCCCGGCTGGCCCCGGGCAGTGAGGGGATCTTCCTTCGGAAAGTTGCAGGAATTGTGTGTGTTCCTGCCTGGATAATTTAGTGTAGTTAATCAAATCAATAAACCCAAAGCAGAACAGAGCTGGGAGAAGGCTTTATGGCTTTGCCTTGCTGGACTGTTTCAGCTGTATCTTCATAGTACTTATTTTTTATTATTTTTAATGCTGAGCTGCTAAATGCACTGTATTTATCAGTGATGATCGGCTTTGCATTTCCTCCATCCATTCTACTATTGCACTGTGGTTTTGCTGCCTTTTTTTTTGTTTGTTTGTTTTCTTAAATGAAGTTTTTGGAAGATGCAAAGTGCCAGTATTATTTGTAAGAGGGCTCCTACAGCATATGTACGTGATTTGTGCATACCCAAATGTCTGTGCCCATCTGGGGGTTCTGATAAGGGGACGCTGTGGTTCTCCAAGGGTATACACCTTCGAGAGACTTCATCAGATATATAAATCTTTTTAACATGTTGTGGGTGGTGGGGTAAGTAGTGTGAATGTTTGCCAGATGTTCACATTGTCTTTCGCGTGTAATTTCGGTTGGTAAACAGAAATCCCGTAGCCAGCGCCTGGTAGCAACAGCCCTTTATACAACTAAACCCTTGGCTAAATGATTGTATAGTTTAAGAGAAAAAATTAAATAATACAGTTTCTTTGCCTCAACAAGTGCATGGTGATTTTTAAAACCAGCCAATTAACCCTCCCCCAGACTCTCAAAAGCCACAGGAGAACGGTCAGCTCTGAAATAATAGCAGCCAAAAAGAAAGGCATTGAATAGCATGCCCTCCCCTGCCCAGAAGCAGCCGGCTGTGTTTTTAAATGTTTACTGTCCCAGTTGTGAAGAATTAAATTTTAACACTCGAAAATAAGCTGGATGTAATTAACATGGAGGCAGAGGAATGGGTTTCTCTCTCCATAGGTGTGCGTGTCCCTGTGCTCCAAGTTGCACACTGAAATTCCCTGAATTGACCGCTCTAAGCAGAGGATCTTTCCAGTGCTGCAGCAATGGGGGGCTTATTTCCCCCCTACTTTGCTGAATGAGCCTAATAAAGCACATGGCTGAGTTTAATATCGAAGGTGGGGGATGGAGAGAGCTCAGTGCACTCTTGCTATTGAATAAGACAGTTGAACCCAGCCTGGCTCCCTAATGCTGCTGGCTTCGGCTCAGTGTGTTGCCTGGCTTGCGCTGGTGGTGGGAGCCGCTCGGTGGCAAAGGCGATATTCAAGCCATTCCTAAATTGGCATAATTATCTCCTCTGTAGGGGTTACTGTTTGCAGTCCTGGTGCTCAAGTCCTAGGAGGGATGGTAGAGGGGCCAAGGTGGGGCTCAAACCTGGCCCCTCACCTCTAGCGCCCATATGCCCGGGTTTGAATTTGGAAAGTTACTCTCATGGTGACATTGTAACCTCACCTTACCTCTTTTCTTTTCTCTGCAGGAAACATGCTTTAAACTGCCACAGGATGAAGCCAGCCCTTTTTAATGTCTTGTGTGAAATCAAAGAAAAAACAGGTAGGAAATCAATGCTGTTGGTTCTTTATTATTTTTATTTTTGGTCTTTGAGGGTTTTATTCCACCAGGTTTGTGGTGTTCCTGCCCTCCTTCCCCCCTCCCCCCGTAGAAGTATTTAAGTGGGAAGAAATAACTTGCAGGTATTTAATGCTTCTGGCAGTGGACTTGCATGATGTGGTTTGTGTTTGGAAGGGAAAATATAGTGGTTTAATTTCTATTGTACAGCCTCTTTATTTATTGCTTTTTCTGGGGAGAAGAAAATATCAAAAGCCTTGCAATTTCTCTCTTGCTCTAGTTTTCTTCTTTAAGACATGGCACTGTTTGGAAAAAAAAGAAAATTAAATCTCAGTACTGAGTAGGGTAGGAAACCCAACAAAATGAAGTTGTGCACTTTTACTACTATTACTATTCAGGTGAACATAAAGGTTTCTTACTTTTTTAAAGAAAGGGTTAAAATGTTCTTGTCTGCCAGTCATCCTGGCTAGTTCATGTAAGAGAGAGTTGTCAGTTGCCTTTAGTGAAAGCAATATATTAGATTGCTAGTTACTTTAGGGTACTGTTGTTTTATGGCATGGGGTGTTCTCAGGCTTCTAAAGAAGCTAATGGCATGAGAGCGTTGATTCTGCCGTTTCCCACTTTCCAGACCTCCTACCATGTACTAACACACTTATAACACATCCCAGGGGGGCATTTAAATTTTAAAAGCAACAATTAAAAAATAGCAGTCATCAATCAAGGGTGATCTTAAACAACAGATGCTGGGGGAAGGACATTTAGCAACATGCACCACTTATGTATTTGTTGGAATCTCTTTTTTCTTAATTAAAAAAAAATGGGGGGAATGATGGAAATTCAGTGATGGGAGGGTAGCTATGTTCATCTCTGCTGTTGACTTTCTGAGCTGACCAGAGTTGATCAGCTTTTCCATGCCGATGTAGCTGCCTTGTTTTAGCACGCTGCAAGTACTTGACTTCCCCCCACACCGTTTCAACAAGGACTGTAAGTGTCAATAATTCATATCTAAGCTATATAAGCAAGGGCATGACATGAATGAAAGTGACAATAAATATGATTGCACACCCAGTTGATATACATTGATAGTTACACATAAAAGGGAAACAGCTTTCAGAAACCTGAATCTGGGCCTTTTTTTTTTTTTTTTTCTTAAATATATATATAAAACCTCCTAGCATGAGCAGCTGATTGAAAATACAATTACATGACTCTAGCAATATATATAAAAAGACTAAGGGGGCCCTTTGTTAAATGTTGTTTGTGCAGTGTGTAGCCCAGACAAAGCACCTACCGATGGC
>WYDI02007719.1:0-16701 GCA_009867235.2 Psittacus erithacus | reverse complement strand
TCTGAAGTCCTCACAGGTGCATGGCTGGATCTGACCTTTCCAAGGAGTCCTTCCTTATGGAGTTCCCATAATATCAAGCAGTAGGTTCAGTATGGGAACTCCATACAGTTCATATGATGTAACATAAGGGAGCCTGCCTAGAAATCAATTTTACGGGTTTTAACCCTGTGTGCCACCCCAAAGAAAAAGAAGCCACCAAGTTCATTTTCCTTTTCCGTCCTCCTTTTACTTTGTGTGAGCCAAAGGAAATGTTTGTCTGACTTTTCTCTGTGTGTGTAGTGATGTGTACGTTGCCCATGCAGGGGTACTTTTTGACAGAGTAACCGATTAATCCCAGCTTGGGTTTACTGTTGGTGCAGTTGCAAAGTCAGGGAAATGCAAGGGGAATCTGCTAGGACCAAGCCTGGTGGGAAACCCAGGTGACCTTGGGAATGCTGTAGGATCCCGATGAGCTGGGGAGGGATGGAGAGCCATAGTGACTGGGTAGGATAGTTTGTTTACCACAGAAAATTGAGGGAGAATGGTGTAGGGCAAAGTGCGCTGCTGGAAATAACGTTCAGGTGTGGGCTGGGGCTTCTTACATGTTTTTAAATTTTGTTGCTGTTGTGCCTGGCGTATTTGACTATGGGGCTGCTATAGAGAGGTCTCTTCAGAGTTTGAATTGAGGTGGCTTTTGGAGTGTTGTTTATCTGCCCTCAGATACATTTATGGTGGATTGTTTTACTTTGCAAATCCAAAGATCTCCTCCCCTCTCCTTCATCTGCATCCCCAAAAGTCACACTTTGTAGGGAAGCAAATGGCCAGATTTTTTATTACTATTATTATTATTACTTATTGTTATTATTGCTTTGTGGGGCCAATGCTAAGATGAAGTTAGCCTTGTTTTTTGGGGGTGCTGAGGATGCTGCTTGCTTCTGTTTGCTTACCCCTTCCTTGTGGGCAGGAGCGTGAAAGTTAAGCCAACTTCTCTCTTCTCACTTTCCATTTTGCTTCCCAGATTTTTGCATGTCTTGTGTTTGAAATCCTGGTGATTGTTTGTGGTCACTGGTGGGTGTTTGAAAGTGCGTGTGTACATCTTCCCCCTGGCGTTATGATGTGCAGAAATGTGTGTTCAGTTACCCCGCTGCCTGATTTAAGTGACTCCAGAGCCTTACCGAGACTTTACCACTGCCTCTCACAACATTACGGCTAATATTTCATAGAGCTAACGTTGTCTTAAGCAAACCCAAAGTGTCCATAAAGTTCTTAGAAAAAGAGATCGTCTGTATTGGCCAAAGAGTTCCCTTTTGCACTTGAGCTCTTCAGTTATTTTAGAGCATTATAAACACTTCAGATAATAATAATAATAACAGCTTGGTGGGTTGCATTTTGTCTGCAACCTGGTGATTGCTGCTTTTGATATATGTTTAAAAGTAATAGAAGTTGAGAGGTTTGATCGAAGCAGGAGTATGTAGTAGAAAAAAAACGCAGCTTAAATATACGTGTAAGTTGTCGGCATGCATTTGGTGTGTTTTCACTTGGTGTTGGTTGCTTTGTTGCGAGGGAAGGGGCAGGATGGCCTTCAAATGGCTGGCTGGCTTTTTGGAATAATAATTATGGAAATGGAAGGCATTGTTGTCCTAAATACAATTGATTCCTCTGTCAATGGGGATTGAAATCGGAAATGGCAATGCTGATTTATAAAAAGTTTGAAGGCAGGGGCTCTGTCTTTATGTGTGTCCCCCCCTTGTGTTTTTTTATTTTCTCTCTCGGTATGTTTTTTTTTTTCTCTTTAAGCTGTTCTCTGCATGAGCAGAATAGCTAAGCAGAAGAATCAGGCAAGGCGTACTCAGACGTGGGGTCCTTGGATGGCAAACTGGAAAATATCTGCTGTCAAAATGCAGCAGCATCTATTTCAGCTGTGAGCCTTTCTTAACTCCCATCTCGTTCGGCGGGCACTGGTGGGGAGAGGCTGAGCACAGGATATATGACCATTTAATCTGATTCCTCCTCCTTAAGAGCTTTTCCCATCGTTTCACTTTCTCTGCTTTTGGGGGAGGTGAGGGCATCGGGCAAATGCTACTTCTTAAAAAGACCCTGATTATATATTTGAAATCCCCCAGTTTTTATTTCTGTACCTCCATCACCCTTCTGTGCTGAAGGAATTCAAGTTTAAAAGAAAAATGTGCATACCATCAACGGGGGGAATTTACAAAGTGGAATATTTATAGACAGCACTGATTAGCTGTGCAATTGTTGTTGAATAATGGGGTTTGTTGGTGTGTTTTCTTTCCTTTTTGCCTTTTTTTTTCTTTTTTTTTTTTTTTTTTTAGATTTTTAGAACATAATAGCTACATATAAGGTGCCTCTTAGCTACCTTTCCTTGTGCATTATCTTCACCAAACTTAAATCAGATCTTCGGAGGAGGTAGGATTTTTTCCCCTTCTTTTCTTCCTTAACACCCCTTTGTTCTCTCCAGCTCTGTGTTCAATTAACACCCCCATTGCAGAACTGTAGGGTTTTTTTTTTGGTGTGTTTTTTTTTTAATGTCTGTTACTGTATTTCACTTCTGACACCTCTCTTATTATTCTTGCCTGCTATTTCTCTTTAATATAGCAATTACGATATGGGGTTTCTTTCTTTCTTCCTCCCTCCCTCCCTTCTCTTCCCTTTCTCTCCCTTCAACTACAGCCCCACCAGGAGTGGCACAGGGAGAAGAGGGGCATCTGTGGTGCAGGCAGTGCTGGTGTTTTTGGAGTCCAGGGCAGAGCTGCAAGCAGGATATGCTGGCAAGCCCAAGGCCCTTTGGATGATTTTTTTCATAGGGCAGGACAGGCAGCTTGCTTTCCTTGCCTCCCCCCAAGCCCTTCTATGGGGTTTTCAAATGCTGCCCTCCTCCTTATCTTGCCTTTTGACTGAGGTTTCCCAAGGCTCAGGGGAGAGTTAAACACCCCGATTTGAATTTCAATGCAATTATTGCACCTAAGGCTTCATTCTGCTTCTGTAAAAGCTCATAATGAAAGTGCTGCTGTTTCAGCCTTGGAGGATCGGGGTTCCCAATGTGCTTTCGTCAGGTCCAATGCTCCCCCGGCTGCTCTCCCTCCTGCCTTTCAAAGGGGAGGGAGCCTTTGCTTTGAATTTTTTTTTTTCTTTCTTTTTTTTTTTTTCTTTTTTTTTCATCGAGTTGAAAGGCTTTGAAGGCAAAAGTGGTGCTTCTCTCCCGCAGCTGAGCAGGCTCCCTATGGGGGCAGGGTCTGTAGGGGCAGTTTGGCAGGTCCCTGGTGTTGCTGCCCTTGGGGCAAGCAAAACATTTTGGGAAGGCTGGCCAGCACTGCCTGAGGAGGCCTTTTTGCAGCTCACAATTAAATTGCTTCTAGAAATCTGATGCCTTCAAGGGAAAGGAGGGAAGGGAATGTGGTTGGAGCTGGAAGATAGGGATCGTTCTGGAGGGAAGGTAGCATCTGGGAGACCTTGGCTTGGTGGAGGGCTGTATTTCTGCAAAAGCAGTTGCTACCTCTGGGGATGGATGGCTGGGAGGGAATGGAAACCAGTCACCCTGACAGGAAGTGGGACATGTCCCAGTAGGTCCTGGTGACTGGAAGGAGAAAGGTCTTCAGGGTTGGACCTGTGTCACTGCAGCGAGTCCTTTTGTTGGGCTTTCCTCTTCCAGTGTGGCATTGTCCATCAGGGACTTGCTGGGGATGGATAGCTTTGGAGGAGCATGCTTGCAGGGAGATTTCTCTTTTTTCCTATTTAATTTTGTATTTTCTTCCTCTCCCCTGGTAGCATGTGGTTGGAGCTCTTTGGACGGAGCAGGCTTAATTAGTTTAATCAAAATTGGCCTCCTGCAATCCTCCAGGGGAGGAGGTGGGAAGCACAGGGCTGCCAGCGGGCTTTTCCTCCCATTTCTCCCCCACCATCAGCCCTGTTGGCAAAGCAGAGAAACCCGGCACGGCTTTGGCACAGCGTTACTGCTCCTGAGGGTCTCCCCACAATTTGGGGAGCACAGGAGTGAGCCTGTTTGGTTTTATTTCAAAGCTTTTTTTTGTTTGCCTGATGCTAAGTAAACTTTGTTGTGGTTGCAGCAGGCTGGGAGGATGCTTCTGGAGGGTCTGCTGGGTCCCATCACTGCCTGCCCCATCTGTTTGCTCCTGGGAGATGGATGAGCTCATCCTCCTACCCTCCTTGATCCCATGCTCCCATGTCCCTCAGCCTTCGCTTGCATCAGCCTCCCCAGGTTTTGGGTAGTGGTGGCCACTGAGTGCGTGTGTTTTGGGAAGGAGGGATCTGGAAAGTTGCTGTGCCAGCAGCCTGCTCTTCGAATGCTGCCTGCTAACAGCACTGGAGGAGAAGGAATCTTCATGTTCAGTTAATGCATGCCTATTATAGGAAAGATAGCTATATTAACCAGGTGCATGCATAAATAACAACTAACCAGAGCATCGTCTTATGTGAATGTTAGGTGTCTTTCCTGCTGCCATGGGTCTCCCTCCAGTCCATCTCCCTGTGCCTCTGCATGGTCTTGGCAGCAGTCAAGTGTTGTGGGTGAGATCAGGGAAAGAGATCTTGTTACTGGGCCTCGTAGCTATAAACAAGAAACTCGGAAGATCTTTCAGGCCTAAATTCCTCCAGGGAAAAATGGTTCAAGTTCCCTTATTTGAGACCTGCAGAGGGATTTCCCCCTCCGAGCTCTGACTGTCTGTGAGGAGAGCTTTTCTAAATGATCTCAAATGCTAGATTTATTCCTGTTAGCAGGCGCGTGCTGCATGCTGGCCCTTGGTTTGAGGGCAGTGGCTGTAAACTAAAACGCAGGGTAACTCTTGAGACAATTTCATCATGGCTTCTCCCCCTCCCCATCACAAGGAAATTACTGCATGCAGCAGTTCTTTAGGGGAGTAGGGTGGTGGTTTAAATGTGGATGGCTTAGTTTGCAGTCAGATACACTAGGCTATGCTGCTGGTGGTGCTTATGCTGAATCAGAGCTGGGCATTTTGGTGGGGAGAAGGGATGAACGTGGGATTCCTCCTCTGCCTTTGGTTCACCTCATTCGCCAGTTCCTCTTTTAATCCGGGAGCTGCTGCCTTCTCTGCTAATGAAGCTCTGCAAAGGGTTTTGGGATCTCTTGGAAATCTGCTGTGAAGCATTTTATTACTTCTTTTTTTTTTCCTTTACTTGGAATTGGGGTGCTCTGGGAGGCAGGAGAGCCTCTTGTATTTTCTCTGTGCAGCTGGTGCAAAATACCAGGTACCCAGTAGGAGCAGGGGGTGAGTTTCCATCTGAAGATGTGATATTTTCTTTCCACTTTTTTTTTTTTTTTTTTTTTAATTCCTGCCTTGCATTCCTGTGCCAGTGTTCCCATACAGTGAGTTTTACCCTCCTTGTAACACATGCTTTGCTTTGTTTGGGAATTTCTGTGAGGCAGGTGGGCTGTGCAGCCCTGGTTCCATGCATCCTGCAGCAGGATGCCTCTGACAGGCTTCGTGCTTTTTAGGCTGAATCTTTGGGCTTTTGGGTGCCAGGCTGGGAGAAGTGATGCTTCCATGCTCTCTGCAAGGACGTACAGTGCCTAGCACGGGGGACTTCGTGCTGGGTCAGGGTTTGGAAGAAGGTAATGTGATTTACAGCAATGGATCTGGTTAATAATCTCCAGCAGCTTCTGTATACTCAGGGGCTGCTTGTATTCCCAGCCAGGTGTTTGCAGGCTGATCAATATGGCCCAATTTGCGTGGGGCTGTCCATAATCTAATAAACCGACCTCAATCTGTGTCCTTTGCTCCCCAAATGTCCACCCACAGATGATCCCAGTCAGGCTGGACTGGTAAGTGTTCCCCATAATGGGAGAAGCTGTTTTTGAACAGTCCCTGGCCCTGTTAACTGCTGGCCTGGGATCAGATGTGGCACCCTAATGCTCTCAGTGGGTACCGGGTGCCAAGGCTATGCCCTCCACCAGAGCCTGGCTTGTGTGAGCACCCCTGCTTTTTGGGTGCGCTGGATGTTTGTAGGTGCTGCATGGTGTTTTTGCAGACAGTCGCCTCCCCACTGTGCTCCAGAGGCACTGACATCATGGGTTTTCCGTGAAATCCTTCCTATTATCACATTGTCTTTGGGGAGCATCTGCTGGGAACCCTATTTGGAACAAAAAATGATGAGTTTGAGGGCTAGGTGATTGGGAGCTTCTGCTGAAAACTGTCTCGGAGGTGTTGTGTTTCCCGGTGACTTAAATAATACAAGGTGGTGCGCAGTGTAGGGATAAATTACAGAAAGCTGTGGCCTGAGGAGGCTGTGGGCTGAATACATTAAAGTGTGATGTTTTCAGGCCAGTGGCTGAGCTGGGGAAGGACTCAAGTGATGCTTTCTCTGGTGCTGGGGGATTGATTGAGCTGGAATCAGCAGTTTGCAACCATTCTGATTTAAAAAAAAATAAAATACATAAAAGCACTAAAGAATTAAATCTGTTGGTCTTGTGTTTGTGAGCTGTACCCCTCTGTGTGTGTGTGTGTGTATATATTTATTTATTTATTTTAAGCTGGAGAGCCAGCAGCCCAGTGGAGGGGATGGCTGTCTAGAGAAGCTGCCTCGCTGGGCTGCTGTGCCTGCTGAAGAGCTGTGTGCTGTTGCTGCTTCTTGGTGTTTTGGGGAGATCACCAGCACAGAGAATAGAAATCCCCTCCAACACCTTGAGCAAACTGCACACTGTCACTGTCCTCTCCCTGCCCAGTCTTTTATTTATAGGAGAAGCCTTACCCAAAATAGCTTTTTTGCTGTCCCTAAGCTGATGGGCTGTTTCCTACCTCCCTCCTTTTTTTTCTTTTAAATATACTGATAAATTGAAAACCCTCGGAAGCCAGTGCTATGAGGAGCCACTCTAATCTAAAATGATAACTTTGCCATTTTACTTCAGCCTTGGTGAAAAACGAGCGGAGCTGCCTTTGCAAGCGGGATCAGCCTGTCTAAACGCTGGTGGCTGGATTTTTGTTTCTTGCTGGAGTGCAAGCCCAGAAATTCAGTTCATCATTTCCACATCCCATTTTCGGTTTCACAGGCAGCGTTTTGTAATGCTGCATTTGGCCCAGCCTGACTGGCCTGCCCATCCTTGTTATCAGAAGAGGAAAATCAAGTTTCTCTCCTGGTTGGATAACATTTTCAAATTCCAGAGTGATGTCGATTAACAGAATTAGCAGTGGCAGGTTAACCAGCAAAAATACCCTTCCAGTTGTGAAGTGTTCATTCCTGGTCACTGCTCCTTTCCCAACTCCAGCGGTCCCAATCCTGGACATGTCTCTGGCATGGGGATTTTTCTTTCAATTCAGTGTGATGGTTTCCTTTGACATTTGATATTTACAAGTCTGGAGCCAAAATGAAAGTGGATCTGCCCATAACTTTCTGAAATATGCTTTCTTATTTCACTGTTAATGTTTCAAAATGCAATCTGCTAGTGAGTATACCTTTGCTTGTTTACACACATGCTTTTTGGGTTTCTTTTCCCCTGTGCAGTGTTTCTCTGGTGAAAAGTTCAGAATGATACAATACCTGGAGCCTCTGGATGGATTAGTCTCTGGCTTTACCCTTTGAATCTGGCTTTTAACGCCAAGTCTTTAATTTTAAAAGGTTGCAAGTGTTTTAACTTAGTCTTTTTGTTTTGTTTTGTTTTTTTGTTTGGGAGGGGGATGTTTGCATGCAAAATCATTGTTGCAGTAATAATTGCAAATATTGCAATGATATGATTATTGCAAATCTCCAGACAAGAGACATAGTTCACAGCGCAAAAGAAATGAATTGGAAGGAGTAGCAGCTGTCAATCCTGACTTACTAGCACAGGGCACAGCCTCCTCGGTATGTTTTATGTAAAGGTGCTGATTTCCAGAAGGGCGTTTGGTGTGGGAAGGTTGCAGGCAGTGGGACATGCTCCACCACCGTGGTGGAGGTGATGTTTTGAAGGGTTTATGACCCTTGCTTTGCAAGGGGTTACCTATTTATTTCTGGTATGACTTTGTGAAGCTTCTCACTGTTGTGCTCTGCCTGTGCCTGCTGTGGCCATACTCCTGGTGCATTCCATGTCTGGGGGGAGCAGGTGGCAGAAATGGTGTTTTCAGCAAATGTATTATTCCCCCAGAAAACCCTGGCTGTTAGGTCTGGTCAGCAGATGTGAAGTGTCGGATCAGTACTGGTGGTGGGAAGAGGATTTGCAGTATACTTTGCTAATGGAGGAAAACCCAAGGAGCAATTCTGTGATTTATGCTTTCAGCGATGTGAAATGAAGCCATCTGAAGCGCTTTGCTCAGCAAGCTCTTAGCAGACTGCTTCTTCCTTCCTACTTTATGCAGATTTTTCCAAAGAGATTATTTCTTGCCTCTGTTGCTGGACGGACAGAGGTGGCTAGGGGACATGGACCCTTTAAATGCATCTGGAGGCACAAAGCATTGAACATGGGAGCAGGGAGTGAGCAGTGCTGCTTGTAGCTGGCTCCAAAGCCCCAGTGCAATTCTGTCCCCAAGCGGCTGAAAAGGTCATTTAGCGTAATAGCAAACGTTTAATTTTATTTTTTTTTTTCCTTCACTATCTCAAATAGTCAAATTAGCATCCTTCCTCTGCTACAGGAGCTTCTGGCAGGGGCGTCCCAGGAAGGATTAGCGGTAGGAGCGCCTGGGCCAGGGCTCTTCCTCTCCCAAAGGTCCCTGGCTGCTATTTGCACATCCCAGTGTCTTACTGCAGCTGGCATTTCCCCTGTTCGGTGGAATTTACTTTCTGCCTGGCGAGGGCATTGGGTAACATTTGCGCACCTGGGCTGCTTAAGCTGCGGAGGGGCTGGGGGGATGCAGCGTTGAAGGTCAGGGGTCTCTGCTTTCCTTATGGGCAGGAGGGAGCAGGGAGAGCAGCTGATGGATACTGTGTCCTCTACCTAGGCTCAAGCAGGAGAGGGAAAACTATGTTATCTGTGCAACTATACCGACCCATATCTGATGTTGAGTGGATGTGAGCTTGGCCCTGTCTGTGGAGAGCTCAGGCCCTGCTCAGATTCCTCTTGTGGTGGATGGATTGGTGGGGTAGGCAGGTGTGGGCAGCAGGTGCTTGGTTGATTTTTATTGTGGCAAAGGGTGCTATATTTCGATTTGGATTTGCAGTGGGTGCTAGGGAGGTGTGCAGCCTAGGGTGGGATTTCTCCTTAGAAATGGCTGTTTTGCATCCAGGTCTAAAAAGCTGTGGGGTCCTGAGTCATGGGCTTTCTGGGGCAGGGTGACACGGGCAGCAGTGCGATGGCATGGCTGGAGGTTTAGGGAGACTATTCTAAGGGCAAACAGGGATTGTTTACCATGAGAAACCTACACATGATATGGAAGGAGATGAAACACAGCAAAGGGTGGTGTTAGGGGAAATTCCTTGTCTTCCCATGCTCTTAAGGCAGGTGGCAAAGTCCGTGCAGGTGGAAAGACAGTTTGTTTTATTTCCCTTTTTCTGCCATGTTTGGTTAGATCTGGAAACGTTCTTTGACAAAGACAGCATGCCTGGCTGGCTGGGTGCTCAGGGGCCAGGGCAGAGTGCCAGGAGGGCTGTGATGGTGCGGTGCTTCCAGCCCCAACATGTGGTCGGGAGCTGTGGGCATGGTTGGTGGAGCACGCTGGCTCTGCGTGCTAAGGCATGTGGCTGCAGGCAAGGGTGGTGGATGGACCTGCTTCAGTGTCCATAGGCTGCAACTGAGAGAGGAGCTGTGCAATTTGGAGAGGTGCTTGTGGTTTGTGTTCGAAAGTAACTCCATTAGGATAATTTTTAAGCTCCTGTTTAACCAGAAAGTTGTTTAAGAGGGATGATGCTTGTGTGGCGAGTTTCCTGTCATGCTGCATTCCCTCTTCTTGGTCCTTTCTGCATTTTTAACTGCTTTTGCTTCACCCTTTGGGGATGCTGAGTTTGCTGCCCCAGCAGCAGCCAGGCTTCCATCAGCACCCTTGGGTAGTAATGCTCTTCTCCCTTGGGCAGCTATTTCCAAGGATCATCTTGAGCTCTTGCCTCTGACTATTGCATGTAGTCAGCAGCCTGCTGCCTTCCCTCTTGCCACATCTCCTCCCTCTATGCAGGCACTGGTGCTGAGTCTGACCCTGGTTAGCAATTGCCCTCAGAAGCTTCTGGGGAAAGTCCCTCCCTCTGGCTCTCCAGAGGCTCTGTTAGGCTTGGCAAGGAGCGTGAAGGAGACCTAAATGAAGAGCAAATGAAAACCATATAAAGACAAATGGAAATCAGATTTAGGAAGTGGACGAGACAACCCTTTGGAAGGGGCACGGGGGGCTGTTTGCTTTAATCAGTCTTGGGTTTCAGGCAATAGTAAAGCAGATTTGTTTCCTTTTACCTTCTCCTCCCCCAGTCCCCTCTCTTTTCCTCTTACTCGCTGCTGTCAAAGCAGCCCTGGATCCTGCAGCACCAGCATCTCCTGCCCAAGTTCTCGCCTTCTGCAAATGGGATTACTGGCCAATCCAGCTGACATCTTGACTGTCTTTTCCCATCTTCTGTCTGGTTCTCCCTGTTGGGAGCTTGTTACCTTGAGCTGGGCTGCTTGGGATGGGTCCCTGCCACTGCCAGAGGGTGGTATCTGGACTTTCTAGAGTGAGCAGTGGAAGAAACTCCTCCAAACAGGCTGAAGTTTTCTCTGTACAGTCAGTTTGTCCTGGCATGCTCTGCTGTGTACTCTAGAGAGACAGTTCACAGCATCTAGCCATGCTTGGAGGAGATAAAAGTTTCTTCATTGGAGAACTTGGGCAGTGCCTCTGAGATGCCTGAATTACCTCCTAACATGTGCTGCTCTGGGATGTGGTGGTGGCTAGTGGCTGCAAGGAAGGATCCTGCATTTCTGGCCTCCACAAATGAGTTGTTTGCCTGCAGAAATGTGTCTCCTTCCCCTTCCATCTTTTTTTCCCTGGTCATCATCTTGGAGCCCAGCAGGTAGCTCTTGGGCAGGCTGGGTCTGTGTGTGGCTATGGGTCAATGAAGCTGACCCCTTTGATCCCTTCCGCTTCCAAGAGTTCTGGTGCTAATTCTCTTCCCAAGTAGAGAGGCCAGACTGAAGCTGGGATTAATGATTCCCATGACCATCTTTGCAGCTCTCAGTCTTCTGTGCTGGGCAGCACACAAGGGATGAAGTTCTTCCACCTTGAAGGGGAACGTGCGACCTGCATGCTGCTGTGTGCCCAGTCAGGGAGGTCTCAACTGTGCTTTCTGCAGCTGCGCTGCTGCAGCATACAGCGCTGTTGTGGTTGTGTCCCAAGCAGAACTTTCTCATACTGAGTTGTTTGCTATTTACTGGTGGCAAGTAGAAAGACAAAGGATTCAAGGTAACTTCTGGCATGTTCTAGTGGATTGCTCTTTGGTTTCGTAACCCTCTTAATCTCTGTTTTATGTAAGATTCCGCATCCTGGAGAATCAGATCACCCACTCTACTGGGATATGTTGGGAAGGCTGGTGGTGAACAGCCTTCCAGTATGACCCTCAGATTTACAATTGCTCATGCCTCAGGCTGAGACTTTCAAGGTGCCAGAGCTGTGTTCCCACCGAGCCTGTGGGTCCCCTCCTGGGTCCAGGTGCAGTGTGCACCACTGGTGGAGTGTGGTGGAGTGGTTTGTCCAGGGCACCCTTCACCTCCCACACTCAGCAGGGTGCTGCTTGTGAATGCTGCAGAATTGCACACACAATTGACATACAATTGCAACCATTTTCCTGTGTGGCTTGGCACATCTTGGGCCTGGGCTTTGCCAATAATCCTTGATGGAGGCTGTGTCTGATGCTGGCATCTTAGCTGCTTGGCAAGAGCCCTTGGGGAGAAAGTTTGTGTGGATTTGCTGCCCAGGAGGGGCTGATTTAATGAATGTTTGCAAGACTACCACAGGGCTTTCTGGTTGCAAACTGGTTTGGTTTTGCTCTGAAAAGTAGAGTGAAGCAAAAGAGCCGATGGTGCCCTGTGGTGGCTTTTTTGCATCTCTGAGGCTGACACAAGGGGAATTGCCTCTGTTGCAGAGCAGGGTGAGCATTCCTTCCTTAGTCAGGGTGGCAGAAATCTCTCTTGTAAACCTTTACCCTAGTATGTAACTCTGCTGGGGGCTGTCATCTCCCCCATCTTGTGCAGGTGGGTGCTTTGGCACCCTGGCCCTGGATGCAGAGCAAAGCTCCCCATCCTGTACTGCATTTCATCTTCCCATGCTTCCAGAGAGGTCTTGACATACGTCTTGTTGCTGCCAGCAAGCTTCCCTTTCACGGTGCCACAGTGGGGCTTTTTAAAAATTTTATTTTATTAGGAAATTCCCATTTGGTTGCTTTAAAAAGCAAGCCCTTGTGGCTGGCCCCTGGCCCGCTGCTAACAGATTTGTTTGAGAAAAGGCTGCGTTGGCATCCTGCTTTATTGAACATGCCTCCTGGGAGGGCGGTTTGAATATCCTTCTGTCTCCTCCGAGCAGGGAGCTCTCAGGACTGCCTGCCGCCATGGGGATGGGGAATGCTCTCCTCTCCCTTTCCCTCCCACCTCTTCCCCTTGTTCAAGCCTCCCTTTTTTTTTTTCGTGGAGGAGAGCGAGTGCTATGCACGGTGCCTGCTCCATGCGGCTTTTCCCTTTCCCCATGGAGTTCATCCAAAGTTCGTATCCAGACGATGAACAAAGTAGCTCAGACCTTTTCCTGACTCCTCACCCTTTGTCCTCATCACTTAGTGACAGACAGGAATCAAATGCCACAGACAGGCTGACGGGACAGGGCTGTGTGAAAGTCCTTGGAGGAGGAGGAGTGCAGCAGTGCTGGATAGATGGGGGACTTGTGTTTAAACTCCTCTCCCTCTCCCCCGGTAAAGAGCAAAGCTGCTTTTTCTTTGAAGGGCACAAGGGATTTCTTTTTTTTCTTTTTTTCTTTCTTTTTTTTTTTTCTTTCCCCTTTTTTCTTTTGGCAGAAACCGGATAAATTTTTAGCGTCAGTAGACACAGGGAAGAAGGACCGGATGGAGTGTTTAGCACTGGGTGTGCCTCCTGTCAGGAGCAGGGGAAGGAAAGGACTATGGGCCCTTACAGATCTGCCTGCATCACCTCTCTGCTGGAACAGGGGGAAGAGTGGGTTCATGGTCCTGGTCCCCATCCATTTCTAAAGGCTGCATTGCTCTGTCTTGGTCTTCCATCTCTCCAAGAAGGGTGGCTTGGTCTGGTCTTGGCTTGGTCTTCCACCTCACCGGGCTTCAGGGCTCCCCTCTGAGAAGTGGGTGGTAGTACTCCACTGAGGGTGCAGGGGAATGGGGATTAATGTCAGAGGCCTCCCTGTGCTGGCAGGCAGGAGGCACAGGGTGGTTTAGCTGGGCAGCTGCCTAGGTTGGGCTTCTCCCTGTTACCAAAAGCTGGGAAGGGACTATTTCCTGAGCTGGCAGTTGGGGCACTCAGGAGACTTGGTTCTGCCTGTCAGGAAGGGAAAGGAACAATTTAGCTTGTTTGTTAGCACACCTCTAACTCAGAATTGGGATGACTCCTGATGGGTATTTATCCTTCTTCCAGTTGTCCTCCCTGCCATTCACCTTCTTTCCTTTTTTAAATGAAAAATAATGACAACTGGAACGTCTGGAAGTCCCAGTTGAAGAAAAGACAGCACCTTATGCCAGATCTGTAGGGGCTTTCATTGGTGCTGTAGCACAAAGCTTGGTAGAGGTTGGAGCGTAAGGATCTCAAGCTTCCAGGGAGAGGAGGTCTCCGCAAAATGTCTGGTAACTCTTTGCTTGGGGCTGCTTCTAAAGAGGTGCTGCAATCCTGCAGAGTCGTGCTGGGCTGGGGCTCTTGGTCCAGGATCATCTTATGACTGAATGCCCCACATCTGGGAAGCAAGGACCTTCCCCTTGATCTCCTAAAGGTATCCTTCTGGTGCAGGCAAGTGGCTGCAGCCTTGCAGAACATGGTATCTGTTACAGCCTCTGGAACAGGCTCCAGGGATGTGGTGCAAGGCAGGGCTTCAACTGCTCAGGGCTACCCTGTTGGCAGGGAGATGTGAATCTCCTGGCTGTTGAGACACGGGTATGTGATTGGGCAGGGAGGGGAAACACTGCTGTCAGAAAAGGACTTTCAAAGGCTCAGAAGAGTCCTGAAAGCTGTTGGGTGAGAGGAGGATCTCTTAGGTTCAGTTTACATGTTGAGAGAGACTGCTCACAGCTTAAATGAGCAAGAATAATGTTGGCTGCTCTGTTGCCAGAGGAAAAAACCAAATTGCTCAGCAGTCTCAGAACTGAGCAGGGAGCTGGGGTGACCAGCTCACCCCAGGGCATGTCAGCTTGAGTCTCTGTCCCTAGCCTTGGCTATAGCATTCCACATGGCTCTGGCCACTGTCATCAAGCCTGCTGCTCAGGCCACTTGCAGGGGTCATCTCAGAGGCAGCAGGAAAGGGGCCGTGGAGGTCCAGATTTTGCTCTCTTTTGTTTGCTGATTTTGCAGAGATTGCTGATCTGGGCCCTGGCCAGCTTGTCTGACTCACAGGAATCATCTTGCAAGTCTCCTACACCCTCCATTACCTGATTTGAGTGCTTCCTGGCGTGCCGGCTCTCACTACTGTGCCATCGTGGAGCAGCGGCCGTGAAGGGAGCTGTGCACTTGTGCAGCTTGTGTCTGCTGCAGGCTGCTGCAGCATGTGGTGTTGGGACTGGGCTCTGGGTCTTCCCTCTCACCCTTTGCAATGCATGCTCCTTTTGCTAGAGACTATCTTTCTTGACCCTTTAGAGGTCTCTAAATGTCTTTACAGAGATATTTGCTCTGTTAGAGGCGAAATAAAGATCTCCTTGCTTGTGAAGAAGACCAAGCTTTGTGGCTTTGCTTTTTCCCTATCCCCTGTGCTGTGTTGCAGGTAGCAGTAGCACTTGGGTACTGTAGGAAGTAGTTTGGGGGTTCACCTTCCTCCCTCTTGGTTGCTGTGGGGCTGCTGTGTTTCTGTTCATAAATACAACAGGATGGACCTGGAGGAGAGTCTTTTACTATCCACTTCCAGCACCCCCTATCTCTGGTAATGCAGTAGGTCGGCAGGATGTTACCAGAGTCGAGTCAAAACTCCATGTGATGATGCTGCAAGCTGAGGTCTGTGTTGAGCAATGGTGGGTGTGAGACATGCTTGGAAGCCCCCTGCCTTGCAAGCTGGGGAGGTCTGCTGGAGTTCCTGGCTTGCCAGCTGTGCCATGAATTTCTTTGCACCTGGCTTTTCTTCCCCTCCCCTGCAGAGAAGCTGCTGGGGTGTGTTCCCATTGGAACCTCATATCCTTGCAAGGTGCTTGGTTTGGCAAAGGGCTGCTGCTGCATCAGGCAGGGCTGTGCCCATTGAGCATGAGGGGAACGTCCATATGCTTGTGGCAGAAGCATTGCTCAGTTACAGTTAAGTATTGTAGCTCCTCTTGGGTGCTTAGGAAGGTCTTGTTTTGTGGCCTGCTTCCATGTGCAACACCTGAATTTTTCTCCCTTGGGTCCTGGTGTTTGCAAGATTTGTGTGTTTGATGTCTTTTTTGGCCTGTGACTGCCAGGCTGTATGTGATGCTGCACAAGTGGCTTGTATCTTGAATGAAGTTTGTAGGTAGCTCTTTGAGGGCTCAAGAGAACAGGAAGGTGCTGGTTTTGTATGGTCAGGACTCTCATTTTCAGTGAGCTGTGGAGCAAAGAACCTCGCTTAGAGTGGCAGGGAGGTGTTTTGAGCTCTTGAGTGGTGTCAGGATGGTTCCTTGTTGTGTGGGACAGGGAGCTGTCAGGGTGCCTCACCTAGCTGGTCGCTTGTAGAGAGAGGAATCCTGGATGCCCTTGTGTGCTCAAGAAGTGGGAGTAGGCTTGTGCAGGACTGGGGGCTGGAGAAGGAGCCCTTTCCCCTCTTGCAGAAGGATTAAGCCAGTGGTGGGGTACACTCCACTGGGATGGTGGCTGCGGTCTCCCCCAGCCTAAGCCTGCCGCTTGCAGGGCCTCAGTGCAAGTTGTTGTTAAAAGAGGAAAGTGGTGTCCTGAAAATGCCCTCCTAGGTGAATTAGGCACTGATGTTTTGCCATCTTTTCCCAGGGCTGGTAAAAATTAGCCACTTGTTTGTGGTTGTGGGCTCTGTCCTTGGCAGCAGTCTGTGTGCATGGGCCTTCCCTATCAGAAGGGATTTGGGGTGTAGGGGAGCATTGCCATCTGCCTTTATCCATTCCCTGTTGTGCATTCCAGCCGCATCGAGTATGACAATGTCCCACAAGACGTGTGTTCAGTGCTAAGCCGGAGCTGAGCTTTCCTACCATCTCCCCCTGCCCCTGCTCTCCTCCTCCATGGTGGTGCCTTTGTCAGCCAGCCAGAAACCTGCAGTGCCTCAGCCAGCCTCCCTCAAGTGCCACTGATGCGGTATTCGGGTCCTGGCCCCACTCCCTGCCTCTGCCCCAGCATTTATCAGCAACCTTCCTTCCCTCCCAGCAGCCAAATTCTTTCTCTATGCCGTCATCCTCCGGCCAGAAGCCGCCCTGTCCCCTCTCTCCCTCCCTCCATCAGAAACCAGCCCAGAACTGCTGGGCAAACATTTTGCCTGTTGTTATTACAGTATTCCCATCTGCATACTTAGTCATAAACCCCTTTTAATTCCAGCCCTTTTCTGGGGTGGGGTTAAGAGTTCAAACCCATCATTTTTCTTTTTGGGGCTGGAGGCTTACAAAAGCAGCCTGCAGTGAGATTGTTCAGGAAGACGGGCCTGAGAGTGAGTTTAGGGGGTGGGAAAGAGATAGGGGGGGGTGGGG
>WYDI02007716.1:0-26942 GCA_009867235.2 Psittacus erithacus | reverse complement strand
GAAAGGAAAGGAAAGGAAAGGAAAGGAAAGGAAAGGAAAGGAAAGGAAAGGAAAGGAAAGGAAAGGAAAGGAAAGATGAGCCTTTAATTGTCTAGAGTCTTCTGGTTTTCTTAGATGATGCTTTAGGAAGCCAAAGTCAAGGAGTGTCCTCCCTTACTTGACATATTTCAGAGAATCTTCCTGATTAATGCTTGTCCCTGGAAGACAGTTTGTAATTCCTGAGCCCTCAGATACAAGATCTGACCTATGTAGCTCCCATGGAGACATAGCCCATTCCCTTATGGATTTCCTCAAGCTGTATGTCCCAGGAATCTGAGTGCTTCCCACTCTTGCAGCAGCTGGCCTTTAGGGATCACTATCCTTTGGCTTGGGAACATCCTGACATTTGAAACCACCCATTGCTCAGGCACCTCTTGCACTGCTTGATCACCCTTCTGGGACAGAAAAATATTAAAATAAAATTCCTTCTACCTAAGCATAATTTCCCACATTGTCACATCCATTGCCTCTCACCCTACCACTATGCATCTCCAGAGAGTCTGGCTCTGTCTTTTCTATGGCTATGCAGTAACTACCCTTCCTCACAGAGTGCTCTAGCCGGATTCAATCTCTCTCTTCCCAAGCTAATTCAGCTTTAGCAAACCCAGAACAAAGTTTTACTATTTCTCTCACTAAGTTATGAACTATCCCCCTCTTCAGTAGGCTGGTTACTATTCTTGTGTTAATATCCTGCTTAGCCAATCTGGAGTAGGACTTTCCCCATATTTTAGCATGGACTGCTTTTATCCAGTAAACCTTCCATTTTGAATCAGTCTAAAATAGACAGAAATATAAATGTGATTCACATGCGCAACTTTTTATTGTTTCTTCACTGAAATCAGACACGTGATAATCAACTGTTTGAGGAGACTGTGACTTTGAGATTGCTGCCCACCTCCCCCTCCAGTCTTTGAGGAATAACAGTTTTCTATGCAGTAGAAATTCTCATCCTGAACCTTTATCTGGCCTTTTTAAGACAGTGTTGCATTTTTTCCAAGCCCTGAATGTTTTTTGATTACTGGTTAAACAGGTATTGGGCATGGGCGACAGCAGCGTCTGACTGTCAAGGATATTCTGACAAAGAGCCTTAACAGAGAAGATGGCTCACCAGGGATATGAAGGGAGTTTTCATGTCTACTTAATCCTTGTCTCTTTATTGAAACTTGAAAGACCATAATTAGTTCAACACAAGATTGTATTCTTGTGATTTGGACAGCTATCCATTGCAAATTTAGGACTTTCATTTCACATAGGCCAAACAAAAGCTCTCTGGTGATAACTCTATTCAGACAATGCCAACCTAGCCTGGGACATAAATCAATGCCCTAGAGGTGAAAATCTTCAAATCCTGTTGCTATTTCACTAAACAATCCATTCTCCCATCCTGAGGATCCTTGGGAGTTGTAAATAGTGAGGCACAGACACAACCTAGATTGAAGAACACATTTGCACACATCCTTTGGTATCGTGCACTGGTCAGCTTATTAAGATTGTTTGCACGTTTCAATACAGGAAGAAATATTTGGCCATCCAACTGCAAAAAGAGTTCACAAAAATTAATGGCAGCTATAAAAATCTCATCACTTTATTTAGACTGAGTCTATTCTTACCATGAGCTTTGGAATGTGACAGCTATATGCGCTGTACATGGGATGAAAAATGCACTGTAGGATAACTACAGCTGCACAAAACTTCCCAGGAAAACTGTTCCTTTGCAGAGCGTTCCGTAAGCAGAAACCCATCCAATTTGTGAATTCATGCTGAATAAATCAAAACGTTTTAAACAAACATCTGCTTTAATGCACAACTTTTTAAAAACTATTTCGCTTCAAAATGCATCTCCAAAAACTTTATTTTTTTTTGTTAGCTTAAAACATTAAAAAAGCAAACTATTATTTCCTTTTTATTCAAAACACAATCGTTTTTAATTTTTAGTTCAAAACCACAATATATTGGTTTGTGATTCTTCCAAGACATTTTATATTCACAGTAGCCCCGGTCAACCGAGAACACTCTTCTTGCTAAACATTCCTCATTTCTCCGCATAGTCCAAATTAGCCACCACTTACTTCTTTGTTAAAGACCTTCTGCTTTGATAAGCTCAAGGAACCACAGTCATCCAATCAAATAAAATAAAGGTAAGGAACATGTCCTAATTTTTGTGTCTTGTAAATTGCTGTTTCTATTTATATTCTGGGTACAATATTTTAAAATATTATTATTAGTTCTTAAAAAAAGAAAAAAAACCCTGAAAATTAAATTGGAATATTTCAAAACAATTCCAGAACTACAATGTGAAATCAAACTGACTGTGTGTTGGAAATTAGCCTTTTCCAGTATATAATAAGGCATTTTGATTTATTGATATAATTAATGATTACAGTTTACATTTAAAAGAATTTGCATTTTCAGACCTCAGCTGTAGAAACAGTCACTTGTATGCTGCTGGCAGGGGTGGTTGTTTAAGGGCTCGGATTTAGCTAACAGCCTTTCCAGCTTCCTGCTTGTTCCTCTCTGATTCTTTAGGTCACGTCAAAAGCAAAAGGTTTTGCAGGGTCACGGAAAGAGTAGCCAGGGCACCTTGTGCACTGCCTCATATCAGGGTAGCTTTTCTCCCTCTCGCACCAGGACCCCCAAGCAAGCACAGCTGTTCTGCACATGCAATGGTGACACTGTGATTGCAGAAGCTGTGCTTTTCAATTTTTTTCTTCCATAACTTTTAATAATGCTTGGAGACATATGAGCATTCCCAGACCAGTCAATCAAAATTTACATACAAATAAGTGCCTTTTATATATAAATAACCGACTTGAATATTTAGGAGATACTTATTAGGATTATTTCCCAGAAGACATTAAGATAGGTAGGATAGGATAAGTATTAGGATAAATTACTAAAAGGATAATACTTCTTGAAAGGGAGGGAGAATGAGGAAGCCCTAGAGAAAATAAATGAATTTCAGTTGCATCAAAATGCAGTGGATGCGAGACTCCTGTTACCACCTTACCTATAAGCTAGGAATACAGAAATACATTTTTAACAAATAAACACTGACATTTCTTTAAACGAATTCAAGTGTGATATAAACAGCCTTAAAGACAGAATGAAGGCACAACAAAACAAAATAAGAAAACTGCCAGATATTTCAGATATGAAACTCAGATCTCTGATTTTCACGTTCATCTGAAAAACTTTTACTTCACTTAGAATGATACCACAAACCAGGCAATTTCCACCGTTTTGGGGGGTTTTTTTGTTATTGTAATACCACACAAATGTTTTCAAAATGCAAAACAGAAGTCAAAGTCAAATCCAAAATTTAGGGTTTTTTCTTCCAAACTATATCATTTTGACAGCCATGCATTTAAGCCCCATATTAAGCAGTGCAGAAGCAAAAATCTACAATAAAATAATATGATTAGGTAACTATGCTTCTGAAATAACCCCATCGCTGGTTTTATCTTTTCTACCTCATACATACTTATCTTATTAACTGTTTCCACCACAATGCTATGTCAAATAATTTAACGAAGTACATTAGGCAAATTGTAATAATGATGTTTGTCAGACTCCTGATCATTTGTTACCATAGCTTGGTACATTGCTGCCAGTTGACTTGTCCCAGCTTTAACTTTATGTTGTCACTGAGTCAAACAATATCACTCAAGGACTGAAAGAAGAAGAGAATTTTGAAGGATGTCTTTTAAATGAATTTGCTGCACTATGTTCCTCTTTTATCAGAGCATTTGCATGTTCCATTAGCGTGAATCATAACACACACAGATGATCACCACTCTATCACATTCTTATGCATGGCATGATGAAGCTGACTAACAGAAGTTGCCTTTTATGTACTAAATGTGGAAATGCTTGGTCAGCATTAACATTTCTTTTTGCATGGAGGAAAAGAAGACAAAGCAGCAAAAGGGCAATGAAACTGCGTCCTCATTATTTTGGGTTCACATTTTGAGGCCAATCTCCTCTGGCACTGAGTTGCTGAACTCTGCTTAATGAATGAATTTGAAAGTATTTTTTGTTAGATATAGATGAAAAACTTTTAGGCCACAGCAAAATATCTTCATAGAAAAAGGTGCAGTTTATATACCTAAAGATTACAAACTGAGATGGTAACATTCCTCTGTGTTCACAATTTCTCAAATGTCTTTTTTAAAAAATGAACCTGCTATTTGAAGTTTATATATATATATGTGTGCGTGTGTTTATGTGTATATGCCTACATATGTCTATATATATCTATTCTCTCTATTCCACACATAGAGGCACTTAAAAAAGCATGTCAGTTCACATGCTCTTTCCAGTTTACAGATATGGAGAAAAACTAAATTAAAGGAATTTCCTTTAATTTATGTTTTATCCTTTAAACTGCTTTCTTGTATAGATTCATCTGGATGCCTCTCAAACCAGTGACTACAGCTTTCACTATACCAAAACCAAAGAAAGCCTTGCCTGCATTTTTCCTTTCCAAAACACTACTGAAATAATCTGGTCTTAATACTGAAGTAGCCAAAACCTCATATCATTACAAATACAAACCTTGACTCAGATCCCACTGGGAAATGTTCCATTTTTCACTGAAAAGACAAGATTAGAAAGTCCTTAATGTTCTCTCTGCCCAGAGAGGGAACCAGCTGAATTTACATCATTCTTCAGTCGCTCTACATCAGTCCCTTCTTCTTCAGCCTCCCTTAGATTAAATGCTTTACTCAAGACTATGGGAGGTTCACTAACTAGTGAAAAATAAACAAAGATCCTAATTTCTGTTTTAGAAAGATATTTAATAATTCCTTTTCATCACATCCTTGAGAGTCTGAAAACAAATCCTTCAAATCTATACTCTGAAGAGAGGATTGCACCCTCACTGCAGAACAGATTTGCAAGTGTACTGCTGCAGACAGACACTGCAGTAGAATTTTCCCAGATAACAAAAGAGCTGCATACCCCTGACACACACACTGCTTTTTTTATTACAATGTGGCAAATTAATTCTTTGCCCAGGAGGCTTTCATGGCCCCGCCACTAAAGTTATTCATGTTCTGAAAGGAAATGTTTAGATTATCTAAAGATGCTGTCAAGCAAATTAAGCCTATTGTTGAATGTTTGCGTTTCACTGTCAGACACCTCCCAGCTGCACTGGGACTATCTGCTACAAATAGCAGTGAAAATACAGGACAGTAAATTAACCAAGATTACAATTTATAAGAAAATACTGAATTAATTCAAACTTTTGAAGTCTTGAGGAAGATACATTGATCTCTGAATGCACTAAGGAAATTAAGATTCATACTCCCACGTATCTTTTATTATATTCTCACACTTCAACTTAATAATGGAAGAAGAATTTTTTTTATGGTAAAATGATTCTTAAGCTATAAATTAGTTTAATAAATGTAAAGAAAAAAAAAGAAAAAAAATGTTCCCATTGTTAAAAACATACCACTCCACTCTAACGCGCTAATGTAAAGTTAATGGAGAAAAAATCCCACCTCTTAATTTCCCAGGAAAGGGACTACAGTTTGACATTTATTTGACAGAGGTCTCATCCTAAGAAGACCACAGTGTGCTGCATCTCACAGTTCTAAACAAAGTTATGAGCTCTGGTTTTATCTCAGCCCTGATAAGACCATCTTCTTACACACTATCAATTTTTAAATAGAACAGTGCAAAGAAATCAATGGGGAGCTCTACTTAATAATTAATATGGCCAACCAAAATTCAAGCACTACACATTGTACAGCTGCCCAAAGACGTGCAATAAATGCCTGCTATTATCAATCAGAGTAATTAGACTTCCACATTATTGCCATATATAGAGTTATATAAAAGACCCAATTAGGAATATTTATTGTTATTTGTTTTAGATAATTTCCACGACATACCCATTCCAAGCACAACAGGAAGCATAGCTTCTGCTATTTGTTTTCTTCAGTACTACAATATAACAAACGGTTTATTTCATTCCTTAGTGCAAAACAGCTACATGAGTTATTAAAAGTATGAAGATTATAGATAGTTGGTATCTCTTGAGTAGCTGGAAGTTGAGAACTCCACTAGTTCAACATGGAATAGATTCTGAAGAATGAAACTGAGAGTTTTATTCATATGTTCATTATGAAAACATTGTTCATGAAAAGTTCGACGGCACACAGAGTTAAGAGCAAAAGCTCTTTGGTAGTGACTTTAAGTCAGGACTGAAAATGAGCTTTACTGTTCTCGTGCAGCTAATCCAAAGGAAGACTGTGAGCTTCAGAAGAAACTATCAATTTGTCACAACTGATAACATGTTCTATAGATCTTACTGAAATAAAAGATTATTCCAGAGCAAAACTTGAAGTTATGTGGGGAAACTCCTACACAAAAGGAATACCCCACAGTTGCCAGCAGGCTTTGTCTAATGAATTACAAAAGGAACTTAAAAGTGTTGTAAGGCATTTAAGATCAAGTGAAGAGGTCTATCAGCTTTTAGACATACTTGTTTAAATTTGGCAAATATTAAAATGTTTCTACCTCTTTCATATTCAGATTCTATCATTATGAAAAAGGAAAGCTGGTTAGCATGGATATTGATATATTTGAATTCAAGGTGTAAGACTTGATTATTCTACAAAAGCAAATTGTTTGATAAGGAAAAGCAAGAATTTCAAAAAGCATTCCTTTACATTTGACTACATTTTGAAATTAGTGCAACTGGTTCCTAATGAAATTAAAAGACCAGTTTGATCAAGCAATTGAAAAAAATGTATTTTCACAATGACAATGCATATTGTAGGGAGAGAAGGAACACATAAGCTTTTCCACAACTTATTATCATATCATAGAACTGTGATATTAAACAGGTAACTGTTAAAAAGTTTTGAACACTTTGAATATTTACTGAAGCTAGTTTTCCTTCAGGTATGTATCTGGGCCTGTTGAAATCTGCTGTTAGCTTCAAGACGTAGAACAGTGCTTATTCTCTGCCAGTGTCAACGCAGGACATTGCCCACATACCTGAAGGTCACTCAGTACACATTTCTTCCTCTTCTAAACCAGCCTGTAAGATTTCTTTTCACTTTTTTTTTGTTTTTTTGGCTCATTCACATTCTATTTCATAAGCTAAAAACAGTTTAATATTTCACAGAAACTAAGGACTTATATGCTGCAGAAGTGTCTTTCCTTTCAATAACCGCATAGAGCTAGCTAAGATTTTACGCATACCTCCATGCATAAACACAAACATCAGCCTGAAATAAAATCCCGAGACAGTAAACATTAACCAAAGCTATAAGAAACTGAAAATGGGGTCCTATGACAGGACTTACTAGGGAATCTGACAGTAGGCAGGGCTGGCAATACCATTAATAATATATACGCATACACAATGCATGACACATTCATTGTTTATGATGACTAAAAGTAGCTCATGGCAGCAGAGAACCAAGCTTTGTAACTTTAAACATCCTTTTCTGTATTCTTCCCTTAGCCTTCACAGAAACATTTAACTCTGCATGAGATGTGATGCGAAATTCCACAGGGAATGGCTTGTTTAGGGGACAAGTGGTTGATGGGAGTTGTAGATCAAGCTTATAATGGAAGCTAGCTTCAACCTTAACTGTGCCATAGCTATAACTGTTTCATAATAACAAAAAAGATTAAGTTTTGGTATATTGTTTTGCCACTCTGGAGTCGACAAGAAGCATTTGCACAATCCAGTCAGGATAAGCCATGCTAAGAAAATTGAATGAATATAGGTTTTAACCTTTCTAGGGTAAAGATTTGTCAGAGGTTTCTTTCTTCTAGTTTTATTTTGGGAAAGGTATTTTAAACAATCAGGGTACAAAAGCAATATAGAGTGCTGCAAAGGCAGCTAGTACAAAGCAATCTCCATACACACAGGAGAGCCATTTACAGGTTTACACGGAGGTCAGAGTGTAGAGTTAAATAGAAGAAATACTAAAGATTGAATTACACTGCATATTCATTAAATGGATTATGACATATTTGTCTCTCAGTTGTACTTCTGCAATGATCAAAGCCTGTTTTGTTAGATATTTGACATTTTGAAAGAATTCAGACTTGAGTTTGCTACTCCGTAAATGAAAAAGTGAGTAGAAATAAACAGCTCAAGAAAGACAAGTGATATGCACTGTACATTCCTCTGCATGACCGTGCTTTCTGAGCAATTATTTTTCAGCAAACCAAAGCATTAATTCCACTCTACTACCAAGCACATTTTTCTTAAAGTTTGATTTAGTGGCATGGCAAGATACTGAGCTGCCATCTATAGCTACTACACCTTCAAGAGAATGGGAGAGACAGAGGCTCTGAGAACTGCTCTCAAATGTGTAGGAAGGTATTACTAATATGCAAAAACTACCACTTTACTGGTAGAAAACCTACTCCTACTAATGGTCTCTGAAGCATTTTGGTCATATAAATTTTAAGTTATCACAGCACAAATTATCATGCTTTAGATCTTCTGTTAACTCATACCTGGGGTCCTGTCCAAAGCAACTTCAAGACATCGAAACAGGTATAAGTGAGATATAGTTTAAAAATATTTTTAGGAACAGTTTCGTCCATGATTATTTTAGGTGGAATGAACAAATGGAATGAACAAATAAATCAGAAACGTATGGCTTTATTAGCAAAAAAAAAAAAAATAAAAATAAAAGCTGCTATTGATTCACAGTGCTTATGAAGCATTTGGATTTTGTGCCATTTCAAACAAAGTTTGAGAAATGTGGCCATTTTCTTTTGGTTGCAGAGAGAAATGTGAATACAAATGATTGGGTTTCTCCTGTCTCCAACTGGTAAATTACACTCTTTTTTTCCTAATAGTTTTCTTGTGCCATAAGATTAAGAGACAAGAAAATTACCTCTTTTAACATAGTGTGTGTGTCAAAAACACACTTAAAAGCTGCAGTAAGAAGTACAGCTGCTCTTTGATTAGGGAAAACTGTTTCTGACTATAAATAAATGAGTCTACATAAAAGCTATGATTTCTTCATTCTTATAATGCTCACAGAAATTGTTTCAAAATATTTTTCCCAGGGGTTATGATTTAGAAAATTAATCCTATTTTCAGTACTTTACAAAGAATCATCCCAGAAAGGTTCAGGAGGATCTGATTTTTTAATTAAAATCAGATCAATACAAATGAATGATTTAAAGATGGAGTAGCAGAATTAGATTGCACATGAAGATAAATATATTTTGCTTTGCTTTTAGGACTTACTACACTGACCTTAACATCTATACTGGTGCTCTGGGTACTTGGAAGGATAACTGCACCCCTTTTTTGAGCACCATATACTTTACTTTCCAGAAATGCAGACCGTCTGACCTTAAGATGTCATGTCTGGATGCACAAGCCTTTTGTTCTAAGAGCAAGACAATTATTAGAGGGTTGGAGTTAAAACTTTTATTTCATAGTCAGGAGGTATTTGCAGTAGCTAAAATATTTTCTAGAAAATGTCTTTTCTAGATTCAGAAGGTTTTAAGTAGATTAATTACCTAAACATGTAGGCAGCCTGCAGGGAAATGCCTACTTGATTCTCTCAAAAAGGCTGGTAGCCATGTCAGGAATAGGTCTTAGGCATCATTCAGTCAGTTTTGTCAAAACGGGGCATCTACAAAATCCCTGCATCCAAATTCCTGCTATCTCTTAGAGAGCAAGTAATCAGCAAGTACAAATTCGGGATTCCAGTCTCAGCTTCCAGAGCACATCATTCAGCAGTAGTTTTATGTGTAAACTGTACAAGAAGCAGGAACTGGAACCTACAGTACCTCCCTAATACTCAAGTGGGCCTCATTGACTTGGTCCTGGTCCTATAGAATTAGAATCAGCTAGGTTGGAAAAGGCCTTTAAGACCATCAAGTCCAACCATTACCCCAGAACTGCAAAGTCCACCACTAAACCATGTCACTAAGGGCCACATCTACAGTTTTTGAACACTTCCAGGGACAGTGATCCCACCACTGCCCTGGGCAGCCTGTTCCAATACCTGATCACCCCCTCAGTGAAGAAATTTTTCCTAATATCCGGTCTAAATCTTCCCCTGGTGCAGCTTGAGGCCATTGCCTCTTGTCCTATCACTTGTTACTTGGGAGAAGCAACCAGCCACCTCCTCTCTCCATCCCCCTTTCAGGTGATTGTAGAGAGTGATAAGGTTCCCCTGAGCCTTCTCCAGACTAAACAACCCCAGTTCCCTCAGCCGTTCCTCATAAGGCTTGTTCTCCAGACCCTTCACCAGCTTTGTTGCACTTCTCTGAACCTGCTCCAGCAACTCAGTATCTATCTTGCAGTAAGGGTCCCAAAACTGAACACGGTGTTCAAGGTGCATCATCGCCTGTGCCAAGTACAGGCACACGCCTGTGCCAAGTACACCCTGGCCCTGCTGGCCACACTTTTGCTGATACAGGTCAGGATGCCTTTGGTCTTCTTGGCCACCTGGGTACAAGCTGGATCATGTTCAACCCTGTCAATCAGCACCTTTTTCCAGCCACTCTTTTCCAAGCCTGTAGCATTGCATGGGGGTTGCTGTGGCCCAAGTGTCAGGACCCAGCACATCCCTTTCCACAAAGCAGCACAGATTCACTGTATAAATAGATTTACACCATTTAAAATACCCAAAAGGCTAGAGAGAGAAAAGGGCCAGTAATGCACAGCAGATGTAATCAAGATATAACCAACAAATCCAACCACTGGAGAAAAATAGCCAGATCAGGAGGAAATATACTTTCAAAACAGACCAGATGATGTATCATCCTCTGGAGTTGCTTTTTTTTGTCACCATCGACTAAAGGTAGGCTGGGATTTACTGCTTAGACTACTTCAAAACCACAAGCTTGAGTCTTTCAAGCTCAGATCTGCAGAGCCATGAGATGCTCGCTTGGTAAGGCAGCAGCTAGCCCCACTACAGCCTTGGGCAAGATTGTTGCATATTCCCTGGTGGAGGATTCACTTTATCTTTTGGTGATCTCTAAGGCAGTATGATTTCTATTTCCTTTTTCTCTCTAGCCAATAAAATACTGGTTGTACAAGCCTGCTTAATTTGGTAATTGGGGAAGCGTGCCTCACCAAGTGCTTGCGTAGTGTTAGTCAGTTTCCTGGGTTTCAGCATCGCATAGCTTGGTAAAGCACAAGACACTGCAGTGTTCTAACAGTCCCTTCGGTCTGATTTTTGCTATGGCAAATCAGTACCCGGCAGAAGAGTCATATATATAATTGTAATAAAGGTGTCAAGATTATTATTATGCTGTAAATTTCACTCTGTAAACTTATTTACAACTCCTGGGGTCACTGAAGAACAGCAGACCACACCGGAATGGTGGAATAAATTGATCAAACACTATTTAGCCTGTATTTTTTTCAGTGAGGTTGGACCATGCAATACTTCCAGCTATGACATACCTACCATATCAGTAGTGAGGTTCATTTTAAAGGCAACAAAATTTTCTGCCATAAACAGTGAAATGCTGAGCTGTCTCATACTAATTAATCTCCTGGTAATCTCTAATATTATAGAAAGTTGGAATTTATGAAGGATTTGCCATTAATGAAAACTACTCTGCTTAATCAAACTCCATGTAGATAAGGGAACTTAAATGAAATTATACCTATAAGTATTAATAATGACTTGAAATTTCAAAATCATCATAAAGATCAATAAGATAAATAATACCTTAAAACTTTCATATCTTTGGAGGCAAAAACATCTATGTGGTAAAATGTTTAAAAAGCAGGAAAGCAGAATGTGCGGGAGCCATCTGCCTATTGCCCCTTTCCAGAATCAGGCAGAAATAAAATCATTTTCTTGAGTTCCTTATGCAATCTCTTGAACAGAATCTGATAAAAACTCCAAGTATTTCAGTGGCAACATAGCAGAACCCTAAGAAGACTGTAAATTCAGAGAGCAAAAATGAATGCCATTGCTAAAAATGAGTGTTGATTTAAGTTTAGTCTTAAAAGAACAGATTACCTGCTTTTTAAGACATTTTACTTTAGTTTACATATAATTACCTATGGATTGCTGATCCTATTAAAATACTTCATTCTTTGCTACTGTTTTCACATGTCATCCTTTTATCTCAAATACATTTAAAAAAACATTTTATCAGAGACATCCAGCATATAAAGTCACCCTCATAAAACCCTTTTCATTTGCATCATCTGCTGTTTGCACTCCACCAAAAGTACCCTTGGTAAAATCCCTAATGTCCTCCTCCAAGCCTAAACTTAAAACCCGTTGAATCCCATCTTCCCTTATTTAACAAATTACTTCAAAGCATATAAAAACTTTTCTTCTTAAAACACTTCATTACAAAATTTTGACTGAGGGCAAGGTTGCATTTGTATCAGAGAAGAGGAGGACCAAAAGTTTTAACACCTTTTGTTTTAATCTCCTTCTCTATTTGTTGGTAGAAGCTGGACACCACATAGCTCAAGTGGGATGCACCTATTTCTCCTGCAGAAAGGGAAATCAAAAAATAATCTTAAAAGTGGAAGTTTTAAGCTACTCAGACTAAATAATTAAAAAATATTTGACAGAAGAAGATAAACAGCATTTCCCTGACACCCTTTGAAAAACACAGCAACAAAGGGCAAAAATCTAATGGCCTTAGAAGACCTCTCCCAAAAGACTCATTGTTCAAGGGGAACATTAGGAAATGCAAGACCATCGAAGTGACAGCATTTCAACACTGCTTGAGAAGGCCTTCAGAAACAGGAGCCCTGCCATGCCCTCCATTGGAAGCCTTTCCTCTCCACAGGCCCCGAGTATGAACTGAATGTGGCAGAAACTGCTCATTAGGTTGAAAATACAAGGACTAGCCAACATGCAGGCTTCTCACACACCCTGTTGACTGTTAGTTCACTCAGGCTGGGGAATCAGGGTCTTTTCTTTGTCTGCTTAAAGAAACTAATAAGAATTACAGCGTTTAAATTGAGTTTCTCTACAGCACATCAAATCTGGGCTGAAAGCACAGACTTTATTTTCTGTTCCTAGATGAGAGAGCAAGGAGAAAACAGGACTTTAGAAATTAACCTAGGAGATACTGTACCACCGAGGGGAAAATGCCAAAGAATGTACCTCTATATTTCATGCATAACCATTTTTCTTTTGTCAGTCTTCCACTATTCTTAAAAACTCAAGAAAATAAGAGCTCTGAGCAGTCCCACATAGAGGCGCGCAGGTTAGTGTGGACAAAACGAAGAAGGCACTTAACTCCCTCATCACAGCACTCCATGCACTGTTATTCCCAATTTCTCAGTAAAGCTGACTAGCTGGGCACCTCTTGACCACTAGCACCTCTTGGGCACATCTGCATGGCAATTCACTGCTTTATAAACATGTCTTTACAAGGTGCAACTTGCTAACCATGGAGAATTTGCATTCTTTCCCTGAATGGAACTAGCACTTCTTTTTCATTTTCAAACTCCGGCTAGAGATTCAGAGGACTCTTCATACACAAGGGTTGAAAACCCCATTATTATCTTACTCCAGAAAATGAATCAACAGATCCTTGACATCAATGCTTGGATCTTCCCCTATTAAATCCTCCAAGATGACCTTGCAAGGTCCTCTCCAGTTGTTTTCAATCACAAACTCTTAGCTGGAAGGTATAATCGAATGCTGCGATTCCTTCAAAAAGAAGCCCTTCTCTGATCCCATCAACATCAAGGTTTCCTTAAGAAGAAGACAAACCTTTACTTACTTTATTGTCTGTTTGGAAGCAAGAACTCCATGAGAAAAATCCTCAACAGACTGGATAAAGAAAGAAAGGCTTCTTTTTAAAAGTGTTAAAAATTGATTTTTAAAACATTTTTTCCCATCAAAGATCAATAGACCAAACCCAAAAAATATTACTTCAAAATTGAAAAGAACAACCAACACTGTTTATAAAATTAAAGAAACAAAAGACTGATAAGCTAGCACAGTAAATCGCAATGTGCTTCTGAATGAAATAGCCCTGCTCATGGAAAGGGAGAAATCAGAAATGTTTTTCTTGAGTTTGGGATCCAATAAGCACACACAAGAATCATTAACAACTTATTACTTATTTCCTCTTACTTATGAAGAAAGACTCTCACCTCCTACAGCAAAATCCACAGAAAACTTGTCATGAAGTAGGTTTATTTTAAATAGAGGATTACCACACTATGATGGAGAACTATTTGTTTTGGGGCTTTTACAATTATTATATACTTTTTTTAATGGAAAATCCATACAAAATTAGTTATTTTCAGCAAATAACCTTGAAAGCTCTATCTTGTTGGTTTGGGTATTATGGGTTTTTTTTAAACAAATGAGAATCTAAACACATAGAAACATACAACTTTGAAGTAAAAAACATTCAGACCTATGAAATCTGAATTTAAATGCTCAGCCATAGTGGCTTCACTTGTAAGACAATCTCAAGCAGCAGGAGATAAATCAGAGCACAGCAATAAATTATAGTCTTAATTCATCTGATTATATAATTTTAGTCTTCTCTTTCTCTCTCTTTGTAAATCAGTGCTTGAAGGAATGAATTTATTGCTAAGCCTTCTCTTCCTGTTCTGAATGATGGATCTCACATTATTCTTGGAATTTCATATAGATGGAATTTAGTACTTCAAAAATAATTTTCTTTGTTTTATAACAGCTTAAAAAATCTGCCACATACTTATTACTGAAATATTAAAAATCAGTGAGCCGAAACAATAATATAAAATATGTAAATGTTCTACAAAAACTTGTTTTAATCAAATTTTGCATTTTTTTGCTTATCAGATCTTATTTATTGAATGAAACTTTTAAAAAAAAACCTGTGGTGTGAAAATCAGAAAGTAAAGAGTAGCTCAGTTACTGGGTTATGTTGAAAGACTGTACAGTTCAGCTAAGACTGGAAAGTATAGAGGAAGCAGATCCCCAAGGAACAAAATAAGAGCTAAAGTCTACAATCCACGGGCATGAGTTGAGACACAACTTATTTTAGCATTAGTGGGAAGCAGGTAAATGCAAAAGGAGTGACAAGTGGACACAGCCCAGCGAAAGAAGCAGGTGGCTGAAGGTTAGCTGAGAGTATTCTTCCTGTTACTCTTTTTGGGAAAGAGCAGTAAGGCTCTTTTCTGTGCCCTGCTTTTCCCGGGAGGATGCGGAAGGAAAATGCTGTTGAAGGAGCCGAGCAGAAACAAGTCGCACCAAGAGGCAAGCACTCAACACGAGCAGGATCTGCAGACTGGTGAGCCTAGCAGGTTGCCTTTCCCACTGGCCCTTCTCACCAGGTTGCCTTTTAATCCCCCCTTGGGATTAACAAACCCTGGGGTTAAAATCTCCAGCTACTTGATTTTGCTTTATTAATGTCCTTTGGCTTTGCCTTTTGCTATTTAGATAGATCCTTGTCTCTGTCTTCCACTAACTTGCAATAAAATATCATTCAATTAAAAAAAGAAACCTATATTTTAATTAGGTTTGAGGGGCACTTCTTGTCTAAGAGAACAGTTAGAAGCAGCCAATCCTGCAAAACATTTGCTGTTTGTCCTCACAGTTTACAAGCTAGAAGAGGCTGAAATAATTTCTGCAATAACCAGATGGATCTCAGTATTTCTCTCTCAAGCTATTGGTTCGTTCATTTTTCTCCCTCTCTTCGATATAGTAGTTTTCCCACTGAACTTGCTGTTCCTTAAATTCCATCTGTGCTTTCAAACTATTACCCATCTGTGCAGCAAGAGCTGCAAACAAACCTTCAACCAAGTGCTGAGTGAGCGCACTCTGGTTTTGTTATACTCTGTAGCCTCTTTCATGAGCTGTTGAATAATCATTAAACAAAACAGACATTAGTTCAAATTATTCCACATGACTCTATTTCTATGATGCAAAAAAAGAGAAAATTAAATCTTTTTTTTTTTTTCTAGTTAATAAATATTGGTAATTTTTAATGTTAAAGTAAGATTTCTTCTGAAATACTCTAAAGCATTTAAACTAATAACTGCATCCTCCGTGTAACTAGGCTGTCATTTTCAAAAGTAGATAATTAGTCTTTCACTGTACTGTATTAATGCCCAGGAGTACCAGCCAAAGGGACACTCAGAGCCCACTTCGTGTTGCACCAAGCACAGTGGACTACCACCAGCTCCACTGGGACATCACAGCTGTACATCATGAAGTCCTGGTGACCATTTGCCCACAAAATGTATGACTTGGTGTGCCACAACCTCTAGTTTCTCATTACTGTGCAAAATCAACATCTGCATCTCTCAGCGAAGCAATACAAAGTGTTTTAAGAAAGCTTGCAAAAGTAAGAAATGCAGTGATCTCACCACTCTACAGGTATTTTCTTCCTGATAGCACGCAGTTTTCCTTTTTTAGCAGAAATAAAAAAACAGCAGACATTATATATTTCACCTATGTGTAGCAAGAACTTTTCCATTTGATACGTTTTAGCTAAGCTCACAATGAATGATAACGCCAACTTTAAAGATACAGTCTGGTAATTAGGTCATATGTCAGCCCAGGTTTCACAGAACAATAGACAAGATAACTACCACAAAAAGCATTCATTTGGATCATGGAACATGACAAACATGTTTTGCAAGATTATACAGGATTTCATTTCTATTGGTTCCTTAACAAGCCTGTTCTTGAATAGACGCAGTGATGATTCCTTGGCAAAATGGGATGCGATATTTGCAAAGGCAAAGCTATTAACAAAGCAAATAGGTTATAATACTTATTAAGAAACCACTAAGCAACCTTGCATGACCTAGTCCTGCTTTGTGCCATGACACTTTGCAAACTGAAAGCAAATGAGAAAATTCAGCAAAGAGGGTGACCATGCTGAGTTAAATGAATTCATCATTCTTTATTAAATTAGCGTTTATATTCTAAAGTGTTATTAATAACATTTGGTTCAGTTAATACTGGATCTGAATTAAAGTTAATTAATTTCAGCAAAGCAGAGCTCTGCAAATCCATAGGATGAACTTTGTGAAATTCTATATTAAAAAGTCATTTTATATTAATCTCTACTATTACAGTGTTCAGAATTATAGTCAAAACTATTTATAATTGTTTAAATGCAAAGTCCAACCTGATAAAGATATAGAGCCATCCTTTTTGAATTTCTGATTTTTAAGAAAAGGCATGTTTATGCTCTAAAATCACATACTCTTCAATATTTTTTCTTATATTATCCCTTGTTTGAATTTGTAAAGCAAAGAAAATTTCAAAATTTATAAAATTTCAAAACAAGATGAAAAATTGCTAAGTCTTAAGAGTGAATCCTGTGGTAGCAGACTGAAGACTTTTGCTCAGTTATGTCATAAGACACAGAATTTTCTTTAATACTAAGAAAACCTATTTTAATGTACTCTGAATGCACAAGTTTCACATCCACTGTGTGCAAGAGATCTTGAAATAAGAGTTTGGGTTCCGAAGTTAAACAGACTCTTGTCACACCTATTTTCTTCACTTCTACTCTTACCTCTAGATTCTTCACAAACAAACAGATGTAATCTACCTTTTCCTTGGCAAAACTGTAGTAATGTAAAGAAAATCCTGCCAAATCTACTGGTGTATGGATTTTCCCTTCATTTTCCCTTTCAGAGTGATTGCTAAAAGTCCAATTGAAAGTGAAAATTCAACACAGTACCACCAATATAGCATGATAGTCTAGCCCCATGCAGCAGGAGGGCTTACCTGTGAAACATATCCTCCTTTCACTACCACTATATTACAAACTTGCTTGATTTAAGGCAGAACATGATGCATATCCCATTTGGTTTGCACCCAGGCATACCACAAAACAACTTGATTTAGGTTAGAAAGTGAATTATTTTGTAACATCTGGCTGCTTGGCACAGTTATATAAAAATAGTAAAACTAAGATAATAGCACCCAGTCTAGAGCTACTTGAATGTATCAGATAACCTGCACAAGTCTGCAAACATGCATACCTATTTGAAAAGACAATTGTTGAAGGGTAACACCTGCCAGACAAGCTGGAACAGATTCATTCCCACCTGCTAAAAGATGAGGTAATCCTTTGGACCAGACTTGTCTTGATCCATGGAAAATGTTTATCCCAATGCTGGTGAAGTGAGTGGAGCTCGGGGAAAAAAGAAGACACTCATTTCAGCTCCAGTTTCTCCCATTGAAGAGCTCTTGAGTCAGGACATCTTGACCTCAGACAGCTGAGAATGACCAAACACTTTATCCTTCAAGGCCAGGTACAACATTAGCCTTGTGCACCCAAGGCCTGGCTAATTTCCTTCACTAATGCTTTATTTCCATTTGTTGGGCACAAGTAAAGCCTGGTTTGAAGATTTGCCTGGTTCCTTACTCTCCCAGGGTAGTCCCATCACTGCAGCCCCAAGTTCCCTAATAGTAACAGCTGCAACACCTGACAACAGAAGCTGGTATCTGGAAGGGCCATATGGTGTATTTGGTGAAGAATATTTTTCATTCACCCCTTATATATATCAGAAAATTATAGCATCCACAGTACTACCTTTACAGACTTTTAGAGATGAAATATACTTGCTTTGAACTAATTTTCATACATGGGGTACATGTATATGGGGAAGTATATTAAAAAGTTTCCAAGATAGGTTTTCCATTAAAAATCACCAAAATTTAGAATTAAGACTGAAATTCAATCTTTAATTTCTATGACTTGCATGTATTATTCTCTAATGGTACTAGAGCTTCTGAGATGAACCTTCATTCAAATAACAGGCAGTTTTATACAAATACGTAACCCAATTCTATTTGGGACTTGAAACCCAGATTAAACCCATCAAGGAAACATTTTACCATCTAATATTCTTGCAAGTTATGTTTAGCAAGTGGCTATTTGAATTCATGTAATTCCTGTATAGTGAGACCCCACTTGGAGGACTGTGTGCAGCTCTGGTGTTCTCAACATAAGAAGGACAGTGAGCTGTTGGACCAAGTCCAGAGGAGGGCCATGAGGATAATCACGAGCTGGAGCACCTCCCGTATGAAGATAGGCTGAGAAAGTTGGGGCTGTTCCGCCTGGAGAAGAGAAGGCTGCATGGAGACCTCATAGCAGCCTTCCAGTATCTGAAGGGGGCCTACAAAGATGCTGGAGAGGGACTCTTCATCAGGCACTATAGCGTTAGGACAAGGGGTAATGGGTTTCATCTTCAACAGAGCAAGTTCAGGTTAGATATAAAGGAAGAAGTTCTTTACTGTGAGGGTAGTGAGGCACTGGAACAGGTTGCCCAAAGAAGTGGTAAATGCTCCATCCCTGGCAGTGTTCAGGTTGGACAGAGCCTTGGCCAATATAGTCTAGGCGTCCCTACCCATGGCAGGGGGGTTGGAACTAGATGATCTTAAGGTTTTTTCCAACTCTAACTATTCTATGATTCTATCATTTCAGTTCAAACATATACATTGGGATTAGATCTTGGTCTTCCCCCAGAATTTCTCTTCTGTCAGTAAGTGTGAACCCAACAGATGAGAGGTTGTTGTTCTCCCAATTAACTGGGAGCAGTTAAAAATAAGGACAGCAGAAGTATACCTATGGCCTACTTCATTACTGGGCACAAAGAAATAGCTGGCTGCATTGTGTCTATTATCAACTAGCGCAAAGAAAGATCTACATAAAAAATCTCTTTCAAGAACTTAAAGAAGCATGCAAAGACATTACTTGAGGAGAGGTCTTCTGAGATACATGAAAAATTGTTTCTTTAAACATAGATGAAAAATTTGGTTTAAAATAGTAAATGCTTCAAAAATAATTGTACATCTTCCATTGAAAGCAATAAAGTTCTTTGGGAACTCTCATGATGTCAAAGCCTGGCTGTGAGGAAGGTTTATTAACAACACAACGGCCTTGGTGTCCCTGGAACTCTAGGAGACACCTCTACTGAGCTTTGCTATAGCTATTTTGGAATCTATAAATAAATAGAGAAAAAAAAGTCTACTGACATTATAACAGCACTTACATTAATTTAAACCCTGCCACTTCAATGCAAATGTATATAACCTTTCAACTAAGAAGAAACAAACACTTCACAGACGGTATCTTCAGCATATACATTGTTTGAACTTGATGCAGTGACCTGCCACAACCAAAAATTTAACTATGGGCAAATGGAGTTCAATTTTTCTGTATATTACACTCTTTTGAAGTTAGGAAGATAGACACTCTGACAGAGATCATTTTCCTTCATACTGAAGCTGAAGGAAATTTGTGGCCAATCTGGATTTCTATGCAGTACCTACCCACAAGGTATCTCTGCAAAAAATCTAGATGTATAAGGTCAAAGCAAAAGTACTACACACTAAGCTTTCACCGTATCACTACTTAAATCTGTGTAAAAGCTGCTTTTGAGTTTGATGTTTCTAGATCAAGCTTCTAGGGATATGATGGCATTTTCCATTATATTCAGGTTTGAACCCATTCTCAAAAGCAGCTATTCCTACTGTTAAGCACAAAACAGACAGAGATCTATCCCAAGATGTTAATTCAGAGAAAGCCAAAGGTAAATCATAAAAATAAACTTCAGGAATAACCAACTTGTGTTTGAATAGTGCACTGGAACTGCCACAGAGATGCCTGGAAAAAGCATACAATCAGCAAGTTTTCTTCCTGGCTAGAAATAGCCCACCTTAATTGCCAGCTTCTGTGGCTGGTTTTTGCCTCTGGTCCTACACACTTGAATCACTGTAGATACACACTGGACACACTTTTCATCCTGGAAACCTTCCCTTTTCTCTGTGCCAGCCAATCAGAAAAGCTTTCATAACATTTTGTAATACACCTGTACTGCAATATTTTTCAAATGCTTTTAACTATTGATATCAAATCAATAGCTTTTATGTCAAGTTTCAGGCTTTGGGCTACTGCATTTAAGGTTTCTGTTGTCAACGCAAAATATGCTAAACATTTTAATAGTCGTATCATAGCTTTGACCACAAGGTAAACCTGTCATGGTAAGTTTAGTGGAATAAATATGAATGAGACTAACAGGGAACTTGGCATGGTGCATCCAGGATTTGCTAGCCCTAACCCTAATCCTGAGAAAAGTAATATTCATATTCTAAAAAACCTCATAATAAAATATTTTGGAAGACAGTGGAACAAATAGAAACTTAGAAGGCGATCCCTTGCTCTGGCACAATGCTCCTACAATCATTTTGTTAATCCACCATTCTTGCAGTATAAAATTTAGTGACTAATATATATCTGATATGCAAAGTATTACTCAAATGATATGCAAATCACTATGACTGATAGCAGGTCAAAGCAGCATGCCATTAATATTCCAATAGTGGTACTGGAATTACTGTAAAGTACTGTCTGCACACCACCAAGACAATCAATGATATTCTCCACACATACACTAACGCACATCACATATTTTCTTAATCATCTTTATTTGACACACAATGAAAAGAAACCTAGTCACTACTTCAGCATTTTAGCTTTCATCAGAACATACAGAACACTTCCAGCTGATAAGAACTAACTCTTCTAGCACAGAAGAATTTTCAAATGCCACCCTCACGTATTACCTGGGGGATGTACATTTTAATCTCACTCTTAACATGTCTGTGTCCTAATGAGCCAGAATTTTATAGCAGGCTGATTAAGCAGAAGTGTGACTTCTTGTTTCATTTTCCCTTTCAAAACATGTTACCTGTACTAAAATTAAGATACCATTAGACATAGCAATACATAGTCAGCTGTGAAGAGCAATGTAAGAACCGGGTATTTAGCAAAGTGTGGCAAAGTACACCTTCTCCTGATAATGCAATAATCCAGAAAAAACTATTAATTTCCCTTGGTTTTAATTTAATTATTTTTTAGTTCATTCTTGGAGTTAGTGTTGCAAGTTATATTCTCAAGCATATGCCAAGAGAACTGATATGATATCAGTTGCTACTCAAAGATCACATCAGGTATAAATAAGCTAATCAATTCTCTAAGTGCAGGTTATTTCTATTTTATGATGATTACTGTAATGGTGTAACTAATCAGTTCTCTGAGTGTGGGTTATCTCCACTCCTCCACAACTTCAGTAGTTATGAAGCAGGCAACTCCAGTAGTGTTGTAGCCTGATTCACAACTTAACAAAGTTGTATAGCTACTCCTGGGTCTTTTGCATGCACTAAACGTCATATTCTGTGGCCATTGCCTAACATCAATATTGTCTTCAGGAATAGAAAGATGAGTTAATATCTGTGTAACCCTCAAGCTTATACATTTGACATCTGCACAACAGCTAAGAATATATGTAAGTGCGAAGTGGTGTTACCCATGCATGGTTTCTCCAGCTGAACTGAAGCAGCCAGGCAACAGAAATATAAAATCACAGAACGGTTTGGGTTGGAAGGGATGTTACATGTCATCTGGTTCCAAACCCTCTGCTGCAGGCAGAGACACTTTCCACTAGTCCTGGCTGCTCAAAGCCTCATCCCACATGGTCTTGAACACTGCCAGGGATGGGACAGCCACAGCTTCTCTGGGCATCCTGTGCCAGTGCTTCACCACAATCATAGCAAAGAATTTCTTCTAAAAGAGCTCATTGATCTGTTGACAAAAAGGGCTGCCCATCAGCATGTTCTCACTGCTTCTGTCCTCTCTCTGTCCAGATGCACATTCTAACTCCATCATAGTTTTGTTTCCTGATCTAAATTTCATATAGAATGAAAATGAAAATGACTGCATATGTACACTGAGAGAGCAGCGCATATCATTTACCTGAACTTTAGGAAGGTTTTCAACACTGTTTCAACACCTTTACAAATGTTCAGACATTACACTCTGCAGATGGGTAAAAAACCACTGAAATGATAGGGCTCTGAGAGTACTGGTAAATGCATCATATCCTGCCTGGAGGTCAGCAAGTGGAGGTGCAAGGGGTCTTTGGACCTATCCTGCTTAATATCTATACTAGTGTCTCTGAAGATGTAATGGAGTTTACTCTCTTTTCAAGTTTGCAGACAACACCAAGCTGCAGACACAAGCTGATATGCTGGAGGGCAGGCCTGCCATTCAGAGAGACCCAGATGGGCTGGAGAAATGGGCTGACAGGAGTTTCAAGGACCTTCATGAAATTCAACAAGGAGAAATACAAAGCACTGCCCTGCAGAAGGAATAACCCTTGCAGCAGCCCAGGCTGGGCAGGGACTGGCTGACCTCTTAAGGTCCCTTCCAACCTGAACTACTAATGACCTATGATCCTAAGAGCCATAAGCTTCCTTTAAGTGGGTATGATACAATACAGTCATACCTGAAGGTGAAATAATAATGGAACAGCTGCAGTGTTTTAATTAAGTGAATGGCTGCACCTAGCAGCCTGTCTCCCTCTCTCTGACACATATACTTGCACAGACACTTTTCCAGGCCTCTTGATCTTTGCAGCGAAAGTATTATATCTAGGACATTATCCCCTTATAACCTTAACTTTCACAGAAATACAGATCTGTCAAAGACTTCCCATTTTCTTCTATCCAAAGATTGCTCAGTACCTCTTCAGCAAGAGATTTCACCAGTTCCAGCCACTTGGGTTCTCAGGTAGTGAAATGTCCCTTTCCTTCAAATAATCAAGTATTCTCTGTTCAACTGTTTTCAGAGGAAATAGATGCCTGGTGTCTGCATGCTTGAAAGGAAACAGTTCTGTATCTGTATCTCAAACTTTTCTTATCAAAAGCAAGAATAACCCTAGCCTTTGTGAACAAGACGTACAGGTACAGAAATAATTCGGATCATGTGTTATGAATCCTTCCCTGTAAGTTAATTTCAGTACAGCATAGTGCTCTGTAACAGCTACATCATTTCAGTTTGCTTTGTCTTGAGCAACAAACATTCTGACAGAAAGAAAAGAGAGTTCTGTGGCTGGGTCAACGGCTGCAAATTTAGAAGAATCTGCCTCAGTTCTCTAAACTACTTTAAGTTTCCTGCAGGACCTTAGGGAACCCAGTCAGCCTTCTTACATGGAGACTGCATCCATAAAACCGGAAGGCACAGTAAGATAAACAAACGTCTTGCAGTATAAGGTAAAATTCTTAAACACTCAGATACCATGTTAACAGAGGTGGAACATGTAAGTACCATTAATATATACTCTTGCAATTAAGACACAGAAGTGATGCACTGAGAAGTAGACATAAATATTGAGAAATCAGGAAAAGAAAATCAAACTCATTTACAGCGGCAAACTGAGTCTGCCCAAAGCACATCTCCAGGAGGTAAAAATGTTTTATGTGCTTGTTTTTAACATTAGAAATATCAGGAGCTGAGTTCCCTGTAGTATTTGTGTTTGTTCTGAGATGTTTGCTGAAGGGCTAGCATTGTTTAAAGAACTCACATGAACAAGGACATTATATTGAACAAGAAACCCGGTTTAGAGTTTGTCTGTGCAGGGCACGACAAAAATTTCTCATCGTTTTCATCGGCAATGTTTAGGTATGGGAAATCAGGCAGATGCTAGCAAAATAATGAATATTTAATGGAAATGGCAACTTCATGCATTAGATTTTGGAGATCTGCAGTGAATTTTGCTGGATCAAGCACTCAAAAAGACTACCATTCAAATATCACTTATTCTTGCAGTACCACCTCTACACACTCTTGATGGGTGCCTACTTGTAAGCACAGCAAAACCAGTGCTATAACGCTCGTTATTATTTCCAAGGCAGTTATTTCCTGTTTGGAGCTAGAGGTGCTGGGGATGACTGCATTAGCTGCTGCACACTGAGGTCTTTTGTGAGACCATATTTTAAGAAGGCTTCTTACAAATTCCATAAAAAATACCAGATTCTCTAAAGAGATCCATCAATCCCAACATCTTACCTTCATTTTTCAAGAGGTGTTCCAAGATAAGGAAGTTATTGAGCTTAATTCTCCACCTACAGAACTCAGCCATAAATATAAGCTCAAGTCAAAGACTGTAACCATCTCCCAGCTATTTTAATAACAAGTATTTGTTTTTCATAAAAGTACTTTCAAGTATCTAGCCTATTTATTTTAGTAAAGGAGAACTCATTATTTGAGTACTTCACTCTGTCCATGCAAGGAAGCACAAACATCTATCGACTGTTAAGTGCCAGAAGCAATCTGATTCGGATGTGGATTTACTTAATTCCCTCTGTGCCATGGCCCCCAGCCAAGTGCTGGGAGGACTTTTGAGGAGACAATTTATAGAAAACGATTGCTCATTATGACAAAGCACATTCTTGCTGTCTTTCTGAGTAGCTAAGAAGGCAGGAAGCAACATAACCGTCCCTCCAAAGCCTACTAGGGAAGTTTTGCACAGTGCTAGAAGACCTTATAGAATCACAGAATGATTTGGGTTCAAAAGGACCTTAAGATTGTGTAGTTCCAACCCCTCTTCCATGGGCAGGGACACCTTACCCTAGATGATGTCACCCAAGGCTCTGTCCAACCTGGCCTCCAGGGCCTCAGCAGACAGATTTCAGGACCTCCATTCTTCTCTCATAAATTGCAGAAAACAGCCTCAACTTTTCCAAGGCAGTGTTTTCTTGTGTTCCTCCAGCGCACAGTACAACAACTAGTGCAGAACTGTGTTTATAGGATGGAATCAAACTAAACACTTTCATTCTTGTTTGTGCCTCAGGTGTACATAACAAATAGGAAGCCCATTGCTTCCACTGGGGCTCTCCCTCTGCAGATTAATTCTTCAGTAAGGCATCGAAAAAGTTTGTAATACTCTGTTCTGCATGGACAACTATTACACGACTCTGTGAATACCAGTTTTGTCAGTCCTGTTTTCAAAATTCTGCTCCTTTCTTTAAAAAATCCCCCTTCTATTAATCTATTTTAATTTCTTGCAAAGGGTGAATAAAGAATCATAAAAAAAAGTACAGATTACCAGCAGCTGCTATGGTTCTTTGCACTGCAAGGTATTTATCAAAAATGAGCCACCACTCTTTCAACTGGGGAGCACTGCTAAAACCAAAAGAATGACTTTTTTTCCCCTGAGGGCTTATAACTGGAGGTCTTAACAGCGCCCTTTGCATCCCTGAAAAATCGTTTTATTTTTAAAGGCAATCCACATCAGAGATTTCATGCGCTGTCAACATATTTTCATCATTGCTTGCCTACCTTCTTTGAACTCTCTCTTTTCACCTACTGAAATATTAAAACTGCATTTTCCTCTGTTGTGTCAAAAACCTATGTAGCTTAACAGGATAGTATTCTATAGTTCCTGAACGCTCCATTCCCTCCAGTGGAACTGAAAGTGGGAATTAAATGCATGATTTTATGAAAAATAGCAATTAAAATATAAGAACAATGGCCTTGCTGTGGCAAAAGGGAATTATCACCCACTGGGGTTTTTTTCATAATAAATGAATGCCAATTAAGAAGTATCAGATGAAATAACGCAAAGTTAAGAAGAAATACAAATAGCAATGTTTGCGCATAGCACACTGTTATGGAAATCACTGTCACAAGATATGTAAATACTAAAGTTTGTATGGTTTCAGTTAGGTGAATTCATGCAAGAAAATTACCACAGTTTATTAACCACAAAGATGCCACCTCTGATTCAGAAAAAAAATCCCTAAATGCAGGAAGACCAACAGGAGGTCCTTTGAAAGCCTGTCCTGTTCTCTGCTGTTCCTCAGGTGTCCTGGGTTCAGCAGTAGCAGTCATTTTTTTCCTTCTTAGTAGCTGGTGCAGTGCTGTGTTTTCAGCTTTAGCCTGGCAACAGCGCTGATAACACCGATGTTTTTAGTTGTTGCTAAGTAATGCAACAACAGAGTAAGTCCTCTGTCCCTGACAGAGGACTTTTCAGTCTCATGCTCTGCCAGCGAGGAGGGGAAGCCATGAGGAAGCAGAGACAGCACACCTGACCCAAACTGACCAAAGAGGTATTCCATACCACAGCACATCATGCCCACTATATAAACTGGGGGCAGTTA
>WYDI02007714.1:0-13903 GCA_009867235.2 Psittacus erithacus | reverse complement strand
TGAAGACTGAGGCAAAGAAGTCATTAAGAACCTCAGCCTTCTCCAAATCCAGGGTAGCCAGTTCTCCTGATAGTTTCTGGAGAGCGCCTATGTTGTCCCTAGTCTGTCCTTTATTTGCAATATACCTATAGAATCCCTTTCTGTTACCTTTGGCATCCCTAGCCAAGTTTAATTCTAACTGGGCCTTAGCTGTCCTAACCTGATCCCTAGCTTCCCAGACAACATCCGCGTATTCTTCCCAGGCCGCCTGTCCTTGCTTCCACCTTTTATAATCCTTTTTTTTCCCTCGAAGTTTCCTCAGCAGCTCCTTATCCATCCAAGGAGGTCTCCTGACCCTCCTGCTGCACTTCCTTGTAGTTGGGTTGCAACACTCCTGAGCTTATAGCAGGTGATCCTTGAATATCAACAAACAGTCTTGGGCCCCCCTTCCCTCTAGGGCTGTATCCTATGGAACCTTACTAAGCAGGTTCCTGAAGAGGCCGAAGTCTGCTCTCTAAAGACAGTGTTTATTATGGAGAAGCAGGTAACTTTACATTCCTTGTTGTAGGGGTCTATCTAATTTTTAACTTTGAGAAAATAAGTTGTGTTCTTTAGTCTTCCCTCATCTTAAAAAGAAGATAGGCGTTGCTGCCTCAAATTTTAATGCTAAGCGTGCAACTCTGCTGTTCTTAGTTAAGGTGTATTCAGGGGTGGAGGGCATCAATTTTTGTGATTTGGGCTTTTTTTTTTTTCCCAAAAGTAAGGATTTCACTGTAAAACCACTGGTGTCACTGCAGTTATACAGGCAAGCAAGTTTTTTCTGTAGGATGGCTTATTTCCATTTCTATATATGCATGTCTGCTTTGCCTTGATATTGCAATAACTGCATTCTGCCTTTAGAGCTGCATGGCTTAATTCTGTAGATGTACTTAAAGCAAAACCAATGTGCATATGGATTGCCTCTAAAACCTTGAAGTTCTGATGTCACTTGTACCCTTTAGGCTCTTCCCTAATAGGTTTTAGCTGTATTTTCTTACAGAAAAGGTTTGAATATTTTCTGAGTAAATTGCTTTTTCTTACAAGCAGTTTTTAGACTAGCATGGAACGTGCTGCTGTTCAGCAACAAATGCCAGTCTACTCTTCTGTAAAGCATGGTGTCCTGTAGCTGGCCTTAAAATGCCAAAATAAAGTATAGTATGACATTTATCTTCAGTTTATTGTTTGTCTAGTATAATCTACTAAGCTTTTATCTGAACCAGTGCATCTGCTTATTTCGAATCAGTGAATGATTTGCTACCCTGAAAACATGGTTTGCCTTAAAAAATGGTTTGCCATGTGCCTGCTTCAGATTTTCATCTAAAGAATTAATTAGCTCTTTCTGCTGTTCACTTGAGCCTAATAGGGAATAGTTTTCAAATCGTTGCTTAAAAAAATACATTGAAGGAGCACAACATTGGGCTGAGAGTAGCCTGTGGGAGGCTTGCACTTCGGCTGCATCTCAGTGTTGAGAGGTATGTGCTGTACAAGTAACAAGTCTTCTGCCTTGTCGCAGCCAAAAGTGGAAAGGTAAGGATTTGGGCTGATTTTAGAAAAACGAAGGGTATTACTGCTTTTCTGTCCATACTTATCCTTCCCATCCCAGCCATCCCTCACCTTTTGGGCTTGACATTAAGGAATACAGACTTGGGTGAAGCTATGCAGGTACAGTAGAATGAAAGAGCCTTTGATGTTGGCAGCAACAACAGCAAGCCTTCATCTCTGAAGCTGAATAACAGCAGGGATCTGCAGCTCTCTGCTTCCAATTTGTTTTCCAGCTGCAGTAGAAAGTGGGGGATGACTGCTTAGGGGAGCTGCTGGGAAGAGGGATGGGGAGGGATAGACATAATTGCCTGAGTAAGGAGTGGTGGTTCAGTAAATAAGCTCAGGCAGCACTCAGCTCTAGTATATCTGAAGAAGTTATAGTTTATTCTGTCATGTTACTAGAAGACAATATATTAGGAAAAAATATTTATTTAGGTTTCATCAGTAAAGTGCTGTGAGAATTTTGAAATAGGGAAGAATTTGTGAAAAAGATAAATACAGATTACAGTGGCTTCAATAGCTCAAGTAATTTACTGAGAAGGTAAAAAACAAAGTTAACACCTAAACAAAATATGTCTGACCAGAAATACTTGGGAACTATAACTGGGGTCCTTAGCATTGTTAGTAGTTGTGCATTAAAAAAGCAGAAGGCATCTTTTTTTCTTGTCTAATCTGTGTGTGGGACACTGAGATCTACCAGTGTGAAAGCATGAGATCACAATGTTTAGGAGTGATCAGTTCATTGCCTACAAGTAATATTTCCTTTAGTGAGTAAGATGTATTCAGATAGAGAGCATGGTTTAGTATTTTTCCTTTGGGTAGCTTCTGTAACACTAAGGAAACAAAAATGCAGATAATGAACATGTCCCAGTTTCTTCCAGAAGCAGCTTGGCATAACATCCTGACTGAAAACATAGCAACTAGTTATTTAATAAACACAGAATTCTATAACAATAAAGAAATAAATAAAGTGTTTACCAGTTGCTAAAACAATAATAATGTAAATCTGAATAAGTGTACTGAGTTTAATAGCACAAATTCATGTGGTATGTAGCCCAATTTAAAAAAGAAACATAGTCAAAAGATGTTCTGTTTAGTCTTAAATAATCAAATTTAGTATTATTTTCTATGTGCAGAATTAAGTTTTGCAAGTGTTCTGATATAATTGAAGAGCATGGTGTAAGTCACTTCATCCACACTGGTGTGCCTTAACTGTTAATAGTTTGTCATCTATCTGTTTTGAGTGTGGGAAGATATGTAGAAATACGAACCTGAAGCAATCAGTGCTACTATAAAAAAATCTTTAAAAGAAAGTTTGCAATCTCTGGTGTTACAGATTAATTTACTGGATGACCTTTTAGGCAATCCCTGGCTTGGTTCCATCTGGACAACTGTCTTTTTCCCGGAGGAAGTAGGAAATGGCTTAATGATTCTTACTAGCTACAGCCCAACATGAAGCTCTGCACTGGGGAAGAGCTTGCAGAGCTTGAGCAGAGATGTACTACTTTGGCTTATGAGTGATAGGCTTTTTCAAAGGAGTAGGTGCTGCCCTCTACTTCAGTGCAATGGAAAGGGCAGCTTTGCAACTAGGAGCAGATTTCTTATTTCAGCACTGCCTTCTTTATTGTCCTTCTTGCTCACAAGCAACTGAGCTTTTTTAAACTGACTATTTTGGTCTCTGGAGGCACGCAAGGAAAGAAAGTGATGGATGCTTGTGTGAGGTGGGAAGCGGCCAGATGGCTGCTGTAGAGGAAGAACGTGGAGTCAGTGCTCAGTGGCCAGGCTTGACATTCCAAATCAGACTGCAAGTTTGGGCCAAACTGAAAATTGTTTTAAGGAAAATAAACTTGGTTTCAGGTTGGTTGTTTTGTACATTTGTTAACAGTGAATAACTCCTCACTCAAGTAAATTCATATAGTTACGTACAGATAAAATGTAATTTTGTTTATTTTTTGTCCTCTGTAGTATGAAAATTTCATGTTTCTATGGTCTAGCTTAAGTCAGCGCGTGGAGTTCGCTTCCTGTTTTACAGTTTCAGTGGGACCCCATGGCTTTTCTTTTTGTAGTAACTGAGCTTTGTGCTAGAAGACAGACATCTGGCAGAATGAAACTCTTGGGACTGAACATACATCTCTGATACTACCAGAGCTTGAGCTGCATGTGTGGTTTTTAAAAACACAATGTGTGGTAATTATGTTGTTAACTGGACGCTTGTGAGAAAAGAGCTATCACGGTGACAAAAATTGCAGCTTCTCTTTTGCACAAAAAAATTTAGTAAGAATTGTGCAAGGACATCACTTCTCTTGAGCACCATACCTAACTTTCTAAAATAGGAGTTTCACCTGGTATTTAGGATTAGAATTAGAAGCTAGAATCTTTTTTTTTTTTTTTGCTACAGTAACTTTCAGTGAAGTTTAACATGTGGCTTGCCCTGCTAACTAGGCTTATTGCTACTTCAACATTTCTAGCCTGTCCAGGTGTGTTTTTTAAGCACAAGCAACACCAGTCAAGGTGCAGTATTTTTTGGTTGTTGCAGTGAAAATAAATTTTCACTGATTTTTATTAGCATGAATTATATTGAACGCTAAATGTAAATCCTAATGCTAAACATGCCAGCAATGAAACTCTCTTTTTGTGGTATTAATAGTGGTTTTCTATTATGTTGCTATGGAAGCCCATAACTCTTTGTTTTCCTCTCTCCAGTACACCGCTTTCATATGCTTAATATTGAATGTATTAATTTAATATTGCCTGATGTAAGATAATTAAATTGGCAGATATTTTACTATCTTTTGTAATAATCTAACTCCAGTAGATTTTAAAATTGTGAACCAAATGCTATATAAAAGCATAATGCTGATCTGTACAAAGCCTAAAATACCCTTCTCTTTTTTTAATGGGATATGAAAAGTATCATCTGACACACTTCTCTCTTAATTTTCAGTTGTGGTGGCTTCAAAGGAGATGCTGTTCTTTTAAGATAGCCTAAAGAGCTTTTCGTATTTGATGAGATTTTTTTAATTGATTAAATGGACTAAAAATTTAAGAGCTTGGGGAAAAAAAAACAAACCCTAACCTGACTGAATATTTTTACCAAAAAAATCTTTGGATTATTTTAGTCTAGTGGGTTTAGCTTTTCTCACTCTTTAGATGTTTTAATCTTTACAAATTCTGTAAGTTTTCTTTGTGCTGGCCACTTGCAAGCTGATCTTAGATGAAGAGATCTTTCATAAGGCATGCTTCTGAAGTCTTAATCCTGAAACTTGGGGTTGCATTTCTCCAGAAGTTACACAACTCGTACATGATGATGAGGTGTGTTTTTTATCAGTCATGTTTTGAAAATGATTTGAAAAGCTGCTGGAGGAAATGAAATGCAGCTTTCCAGCTGAAAGAGGAGGTGATGAATATGTGGATTGTTTGTTTTCTAGATGATTCAGTAAACTGATGTGATTGACATACTAAGATGTATATTCAAATCCAAGTTCCCTAACAAAGATAATTAAGAGGAACTAATATTCTGGCAATGACTGTCACAAATGTATCTTGTAATGTGCCAAGATCTGTATACTACACCAAGAAGTTAAATTGGTTGTTACCTGCAACAGTCCTTTTGTGTGCCACAATTTTGTGATATTTCATTTATTTTATTATAAAACTGACTTACAGTTTTCTAGTATGGTTGTCTTCTTTTGATTGGTAGTTCTTAATTACAAAATCCTTTTGTAATTAAGTTTTTAATATGCTATTTCAGTCAGACAGACCTTGAACACGTCTGAAAGATACACAGATGCCTATCACAGTTTGCAGTTAGTGTGTGTCATTAGAACAGTCAGTTACAGATGCATATTTTTGACAGGTAATTATATTTGGTGGTTTTCAGTACTCAAGAGCAAGGATCTCACCTCAGTCTTAAAAATGCCTTATACCGTTGGAGGCTGTTTTATATTCTTTTTGGGGCAGGGGAAGGACAATGGCACTAATTTGTCTTATGTTTATTAGGGCTTCCATTAAACAACCTACACTGATTTTATTTCATAGAATCACAGAACATTAGGTTGGAAGGGATCTTGAGGACCATCTGGTGCAACCTGTCTTGGTAAAGTGTAATCTAAACTAGGTGTCCCAGCATCTTTTACAGGCAAATCTTAAAAGCGTCCAGTGTTGGGGAATCTACTACATCCCTGGGGAGATTATTCCAAGCATTACTTAAAGCAGTATGATTTTTCCTGTGTAGACAAGGCTACACAACAGATCTGGGAATAGCAGTCGGAACTTGTTTGATCTTGTGCTGTCAGATACTGAACTTTTTTGCCAGCTGAGAAGTATATGTATTTTTAATGTCTGTTAGTTATTATTCAGCTTATTTTTATTACATTTGGCAAGTAAATTGAAAACAGCAATCAGTGTGCATTTCATAAGGTTATAGGGTTTTTTATGATACTCTGAAGCTATAGGATAGCCAAAAATTACTGCAATAAGAGCTTCAGACTGAGCTGAAGCTAGTTGTAGAAAATGTAAGTGAATTTAACTTTGAATTGTAAGGATGTTTATACTTTTTTTTTCTGTAAAGCTGGTGTTTTGTGCAAGCTTTCTTGCAAGGCTATGTAAATTGGCATAGCAGACAAATACTGTGAACTTGGGGGTCCTACTGCTGTTTCAGTAATCAGTAATTTAACTGATGAGTCTTCTCTGTGGGTGCCTCTGGAGAAACCTTTGCCAGCTGCGGAGGCAGATTCCTGCTTCTCAGCCATTCACTGCAGGGACCAGCTGCTGCCCCAAGGTGAGTGATGCTGCACCTCACCTTGAATGTACGTGTAAGTGTTTTCAGTGTTCTCATGCACGACATTTTGCAACACCTCAGCCCTGCGGGTGGTGGTGTTAATCATAATTAATAATCTGCTGAGCTTATAAATATTGAAGTTGACATTCTCCTTGGGTACTGAATGAATCTGGGGCAGGGTGGGAAACAACTTCTTAATCCCAGCTCTACATACGGTACTGAAAAAAATAACTAAAACCAGAGATTTACTGAAAGTCTAACTACTTCATGTGGTGGTGATGAAGAGTTGTTACTGGCACTGATGGGAATATGTCTGAAAAGAGGAGATGATACAGTCCTTTTCTTGTGTGGAGAGTTATATCATAATTTTAAAAAAAAGATAATTTTCTTTTACATATAGCATGAATTTGAAAGACATCAACATCTGTTCCAGCATGTTTCACTCTATAGACATAACATGGATCAATAAAGCTACTATTTTGCTGGCATAGTGCAAAACAGATCTGCAAAGGAAATAAGCTACATCAGAAAGAAAATCTCTTGTTGGGTAAAACTGCATCTACAACAAGGCTTTATACTCCTATCCATTATAGTTAAATTGGGAAAACATTTGCATGCAACCCAGTCTCCAGTTGATTTTACTCAATATGGGCCTAATAAAACAACCAGTGAGGGCAGAATGGGAGGCTTTCCTTTTGCTTGGGTTTCTAGGTCAGTGGCCACTGATGTTAGCTTGATAATATATGGGATTCTGTAAGCCAAAACCAAAGGTGCTGCAGATAGACACAGTTATCAAATAATCACTAAAAATAGTCAGAGAAGCTGTTGTATAAACAGTTTTTCTAGATCAAATTCTTTCCTTACTTTTCCTTTCTGCTGATACAATAGAATGGGTTTTCTCTCAACCACCATAGTTCTGTTTTAATTTAATATTCACTAAATGTTGGATATGATTTGCCTCTGTTACAGTGGGACATGTAGGGTTTTAAACATGAAATAAAATCATACATGGAAACTGATGATCTGTGTTGTGTATCACACTGTGAAGACATCCAAGCAAAGCTGTTCTTAGTTTCTTCTTGTGTTACAGAGTTGTCAGTTCAAGAAAGAGCCTGTAATTTATAGATCTTTTTGTCTGTGTTCAAGCATGGTGGAAAAGATTCAGTGTAAAGCACAAGAAGCTTTAATTTTCACAGTTTTAACCCTAAAGGTTTGTGTGTCATTAATATACTTTTGGAAAAATGCTTATTTCTCAGGATGATAAAGCCTTAGAATTTAATGGTTTTTGCCTTTGGTAAGGTAAACTAGACTGTTCACACTGACCTCCCAGTTAAAGCATCATGAAATTAACTTTATACTGTTTGAAAATTCCATGAATAAAATAATGATCACAGTTCAGTGAAGCAGCATGGTGCTTCTAATTGGGTTTTCTACATCCAGTCTAAAAGATAATATCTCAATAATGGATTAAGAAGTGATGATGCCTGGATTCAGCACGTGGTACTTTGTGCAGCCTGTGTGCGCTTTGTTGTTTCCTCTATGTATTAAGCAGGTTTATGCAGTGACAAAGTGTAGCCAGGCTTTGTTTTGAGCTCAGTGTACTAGTATGTGGTGGCAGGTGGCTTTTAAAGGACAAGTCAGCAGACACAAATTAAGTGATGTTTTTAGGAGAGGGGGCATACCCATTCTGGTTTTGTTGTAATTAGCATGGGTAAGAAAGATGATGATAATGCAGCAGCATTAGTATCTGCCCATACATGTCAACTGAGTATGTTTCAAGATCTCCATAGAGCTTGAACTCTACCTGCTGGCAGGAGCCCCGCAATGTGTAACTGCATCTCTCCTGCTGCTGTTGCTTTTGCCAGGTGAATTATGCTGTTACAGAAATACAAGGATGTTACATTACACGTTTCTGGTGTATAGGCATGTCTTATATTCATTGCTAGTGTTAAATCCAAAGCAAAGTGACTTTAATATTTGCTGTTTACCCTTGTCATTTCTAGGATTTTAGCATGCATTCTCATGCACACAAAAAAACCCCAGCAAAACAAACAAAAGCCAAAACTAGGCTGTATGTAGCTTTAGATTGTTATTTTTTTTTAACTGGGCTATGGAACTGTTGTGTGCATGTTTTCCTGTCCAGAAAAGTAGATTCCATTCTCTGTCATGTGATCCGTTACAGTTAGTCTGTAGATGCTTTTGAAAGAACAGTAGGATCACTTAAGCATCCGGTAAAATACTTAATGCCAAATCCATTGGCTTCTCTTCGGCTTTATTTTATTGCTGTTTTTTTTTCATGCGAATGATTAGCACTTGCTTTTTGTAACAGAATTTGCTGTGCATTCATCTCAACCAGTCACAGTTTCATAGGGTTTTAGGCTGTCTACCTAGACTTCGCGATGTTCTCAAGTTGGCTGAGTTCAGGTACTGGAGTGTGACTGAATGATTCCATAGTTGAAATCTCTGATAAAGGCAATTTGTTGTTAAATAAACCCAGCCCAGGAACTGCTAACAGCACGAAACTTAGTGTCAATTCGCAGGATCATTAGTTGCTGTATGTACGACTTGCTGCAGGCCTTTGATGACCAGGGATTGGACAACTCATTGGAAGACTTGTCAGAAAACGTAAATTGTCTAAAACTTGTGTGTAGTCCTGAGGGCAAACAAAACCTGATGTGGTACAGTGTTTATAGTGATTGTTAAAAAGTAAACTGCACACCTTTTATTGCACTTTCCTCCTTTCTTCTCTTAAGTGGTAAAAGTAAATCTTTCTGTTGTGTTTTGCAAGTGTTAGTGCTGGCACAAGTGGGAATTCGGAGAGGTGGACTGGAGAAAAGGGACAGGGATTGTCGCAACAGGAATAATTCTAAGGCCAATCTAAGCAGTAGTATATATTTTGTATCATGTGGTATTTTTCAGAAGTATAGGAGGGTTTGGTACATTTGCAGGACAGTTCGTATAATTCAGTTCAGATCTTAGTAGTTCAGCCATTATTGACAGTTCCCACGTTTACATTTGGGCTGAAAAATTGGTTTTCTTAGGCTGATATTTAAAATTCTAAACAAAAAGCACAAACCAGATCCTTCAAACTGTTCCTGAAAATTCAGCTAGAGGGGAAGAATACATTTCCTGTAGCAAAAGCTATTTTGATAATCAGGCAAACCTTTCTAATGCTGTTTGTAGTTTAGAAGGGATACCTAACTTTGGCTAGAGAAGACCTCCCAGATTTTCTGGCTTGTGAGTAGACCGTGATTTTCAGAAGCCTTAAATGGAGCTCAGTGTGGGAGAAATAGAAGGTGGCAAGGGAAACCTGGGAAACAGCGAGCAACCAAAAGGTGAGGTTAGGTGAGGCGCTGGGTGTGGAGAAAAGGAATGGGGAAACTGAAGTTTCACGAGTCTAGGTGCTGAACACCTGTGGAGGAACTGGACTGCAGGAAAGGGGGATGAAGAAGTTAATGGAAAGGGACTGAGCCTGGGAAGTAGTGGTAAATACCATGGAATAGGAAACTAATGTGCTGAGCTTGACTACGATTACTGGGGCAATTGGTGTTGGGTCACATTGTGGTGACAAGACCATGGGAACCAGGAGCAGCATTCGTAGGGGGTGAGACTAGAGAACAGTGATCCATGCTTCCCAAGAAGTTGGAAGAATGAGAAATTATTCTCTGGGTGGGCAATAGCAGTTGTCATGCAGGTAGCTGATGAGTCAAGATGCTCCTGCAAAAGTCTGGCCCTGTTACAGTTTCTACCTGCCTCATGATGCAGAGTGCAGGCCTTCTGCTTGTTACTTCAGAAACATGCCACATAAAGCAATTAAACAGCAGTCTTTCCAGTTGTTAGCTGGCCAGTTATTTCCAAGAATGTCTGTTACATTTGTGGTTATGACCATAACATAACGCACTGCTTTAAAGCTGCTTCCATGGCAGTTGATGCAGCTGGGGAAAGACATGTGGCAGGGCTCAGAGTAATTGTGGCTGCCCCATCCCTGGCAGCGTTCACAACCAGGTTGGATGGGGCCTTGAGCAACCTGGTCTAGTGGAAGGTGCCCCTGCATGTGGCAGGGGGGTTGAACCTGTATGATCTCTAAGGTCCCTTTCAACCCAAACTATGATTCTACAATGGAAATGAGCATGGGAGCAGCATGTGATACAGTTTGCATAACCTCTATATAAGGCTTTGGTTGTTACCCTATAACAAAGGTTTGTGCCTAAACTTTTCTCCTAGACTGTCTGCTTTAGCTTGCTCTGGAACAGGCAGCAGGATATAAACTCACAGCATGTCTCACCAGGCAAAAAAAGGCAGTGTGACAGCATAGCCAGTGCAGGAGGCAGGGTCTTGGGACAAAGGTTTCTCCTGTGTGGTTATCTGGGTCTCTTTCCAGGTGTGCTCTCTCTGGAGAAAAGCCCTTAACTTTCCCCAGTGGATGCAAGTTTTGTTTTCCCCAGGGTGTCTATTGGAATCAGCCGGTGAATTGCAATTCTGATGGAGCTCTACAGAACTTGTAGACTAGAGGCTGTGACACTTTTCCCTGAAGTGAAACAAAGTGGAGAGCACATGCTGCCACATACCTGGAGATTTTATCTTCATGTGATTGTGAGACTTTATCATTATGTGATCAGAAACATTCCTAAAATACTATTTAATTGTTTATATTAAGGTTGACTCTCTTCTGAATGGATTAATGAACAGCTGGTATACCCTCACTAACAGGGAATAACCTGGATACTGCTACATATTCTGAATGGGAGCTGGCTCCTCCAGCAGTCCATTCCAGTATGAATGTGGTATATAGCTCTCTGGTTGTTGAGGGCTAAATAGTTTTGTGTATTTGTGTATCACTGCTTCTGAGCTGGTATGGACTCCCAGAGCAGAACTTGAAATACTTTGAATGGTATTGTCATTGCGGCAGACTTTATCCACCTAAAGGTAACTGAGAGATCACACAAACCTGTTTATGTTACTTGTAGAGCTGATCTGATGCTGGCATTATTTTTGACAAATGTACAGCTTGTTCCTGTGTGACTTGAGTTGCGTGATGACAGACACTCCTTTAGTGTACGTTTTCTAGCATTCTCATAGCATCCTATATCCTGTAAAGTAATCTCAGTTCAAGAGCTGAATGCTGCTAAGCAGTTTTTATTTTCTTCTTTTTGTCAAAAAAAATCGTGTGAAAACCCTTCTTGAGGCATTAGTTCTTGCTGGTTATGAAGAGTGCATGAGTCACAAGGGAGTTACTTAATGCTGTGTTTGTGATTACTGTGACTTGCGAAATTTTAAACTTGCTTTACCTGTCTACATGAAGCATTTCCCTTTTCTTCCTCTTTGCATGGCCATATTGCCTTATTAAAGAATGGACACTGTTTATGTACCTGGTACTACTTGTTAAATAAAATAGGTGGCCTCTGATGTCATTTTGCTATTTGACTGCATGGCAGCATTTCGGAAGCGTTTGAGTGAAAGCAGGGTTTTGCATTAAGCTTTTTGGTATGTTGTAAAAATAGTCTGAGCAAGATACAGAACTTAGACATGTCTCAGACATTGTATAACTTTACTAAATAACTTGCTTCTAACTGTCTTCTCATCTCCAAGTCATCTTTTTCAACTATCTCAGCAGTTTTATGAGTGCTCCTCATTGTTTCTGAAGTGCTTTGACACTAAGTGATGGTTTTTATTCTTTCCTTTTATGGTTCATTACTTTCCAAAATGGAACTATGCTTCTTTAAAAGCATAATTTTTAAGGATAATTTTTTTCCCAAAGTGGTGTGTCTCATTTCTTCAAAAAACATTAGTTTCTTCATGTAAGTCCACATCTTTTGGACTGAATATAATGATGAGGCACTGCTGTGTTTTTGCTCTTGGTTTTAGGCAGTGACAGTAGAGCAGGTTTTGATATCTGGTAGTGATATTTTCAGTGTGACACCCAGATTTTCAGAGTGTATCTGCTTGTGGCAAAATGGGATGACTTAAGGACACCCACTGCATTTCAGATGTGGTCTTGCATAATGCCTGTTGCAGAAAAATCCCGTGTCCCTCATTCTGCCTCATAGCTTTGCAAAATAACATCTGTGCATGCAATCACCTGCTCTAATTTGCTTCTGCTGTTGTAATTCGTTCCAAGGCACAGAGTCACAGATTCAGTGCAAAACAGAAATAATGGAGCCTTCTGTGTGAATAACAGAGCTGTGAGTTTGGTCTTTCAGACTGTGCCTCTCTTTTAATATGTTCAGCTGGATTAAATGACACACTGTAATAAGTGGAATCTATTAAGGTTCCCTGTCATGTCTCTCTTGTCTTCACTTCTTTATGTTTTTTCCAAACCTCAGCTGTTTAATATTAATTTTTACTTAGTTGTAGCTCAGGGTGATTATTTTAGAAGAGAGTTGTTATTTTCAAAAATTATGCTAGAAAAGACTCTCATGTTATTTTGCCCATTCAGGCATCTTCATCTCCCCAGCCCACATTCTGGTGCTTGGTGTATGGTCTTGAAAGATGGCTGAGCTAGAGCGAGTCCAGAGGAAGGCCACGAAGATGCTCAGAGTGCTGGAGCATGTCTTCTGTGAAGACAGGCTGAGCAAGCTGTGGTTGTTCAGCCTGAAGGAGAGAAGGCTCTGGTGAGACCTTACAGCAGCCTTCCAGTGCCTAAAGGGTGCCTACAAGAAAGCAGAAGAGGGACTTTTTATATGGAGACACAGGACAAGGGGGAATGGATTTAAACCGACAGGGGGTAGACTTTTATTAGCTATTAGGAAAAAGTTCTTCACTATGAGGGTGGTGAGGCACTGGCGTAGGTTGCCTAGAGAAGCTGTGGCTGCCCATCCCTGGCAGTGTTCAAGGCCAGGCTGGATGGGCCTTGGAGCAACCTGGTCTAGTGCAAGGTGTCCCTGCCTGTGGCAGGGTGTTTGGAACTGGATGATCTTTAAGGTCCAAACCATTCTGTCGTTCTGTGGTGGTGGTATGATGTCTGGAGTTTATGTTAAAGACATACCTTCTGCTTTTCATGTTTAAATTCTCCTTTAATTTAGTCTTTCCTTGGGGAGTAGAAGAAAGGTCACAATTCTGCACATGTTCAGTGAAGGCTGTTTATTTTTGACCCTCAGTTATTCTGAAGGTTTGACTCAATGTTCAGCTGAAAGATGGTTCAAGAAACTGCATTTTGGGAATACTATAAAGAGTAGTTAGGTCTGAGTGAAAGTGAAATCTAGGGAGATTAAGCTGTGCATGCAGTATCACAAAACAAAGGTGCCCAGAGAAGGAAATTGCGCCTCAGTCATGTTCTGCCACCCCTCTGCTTTCCATCTTGTGTGACTGCTGAGCTCTTCCACAAGCCAGCTTAGCAGCAGAAGCCTGTTGGAGCAGCTAGTAAATCAAACCATAGAATCATAGAATAGTTAGGGTTCAAAAGAACCTTAAGATCATCTAGTTCCAACCCCCCTGCCATGGGCAGGAATACCTCACACTAAACCATGTCACCCAAGGCTCTGTCCAGCCTGGCCTTGAACACCACCAGGGATGGAGCATGCACAACTTCCCTGGACAACCCATTCCAGGGCCTCACCACCCTCA
>WYDI02007713.1:0-15935 GCA_009867235.2 Psittacus erithacus | reverse complement strand
GGGTGGTGAGGCACTGGAATGGGTTGCCCAAGGAAGCTGTGAATGCTCCATCCCTGGCAGTGTTCAAGGCCAGGCTGTACAGAGCCTTGGGTGACATGGTTTAGCGTGAGGTGTACCTGCCCATGGCAGGGGGGTTGGACCTAGACGATCTTAAGGTCCTTTCCAGCCCCAACTACTCTTTCATACGAAGGAATTTTGTAACTTATGAATCAGGGTATTATAACCAGCTTGGACCAGCCAAGAAGAATTGTTCAATCTGAATTCTTACTAAATTAGGTGCTTAAGAAGTACAGGGAAAGCAGCATGGCAGGAGACACAGATTCAAGCCTGTAATTCCCCTATAGCCTCATTTTTTAATTTTTCATATTTAAAATAATTAATCTATACAGAGTTTTTAATACAATACAGTTGATTAACGCTAGTAATTTCAGTGCCTTTTTAATATAACAAATCTCTTCTGAGAAATATTCCCAGTTAATGATCTGTGTCATTTTTTAAAGTTTGCCTTCTGACTAATTTTAGTGGAAATATCATTAAATTCTTCATTATACGTATTTATAGCAAGGACTGAATTGGTTTTTAGATGTGATGATTTTGCCATAATAAAGACCTATAGCTCTCAAAACACACTGTTCTGTCTGCTTTTCAAGCTTTAATATGAAGTTTTGGAACTAAGAGTAGCTTCAAAATAAAAAGATGGGGATGATGAGAGGTTCCTGTGCCACTCTGCGGCCAGCTGAACTTCGCAGGAAGATGCCTTGAGGTGCTGGTCCACAGTGCCTCTCTCCACACCCCTGCAAAACCTCCTGCCCTTCCCAGCACTCTCCCACAGCTCATTTCAGTCCTTGCACTGCAGCATCCCACTCCCCATGAACATCAGTACCATTGTGTTGAGGCTGAACTGTGAATCCCTGGCAGTGACAAGATGGAGACAAGAAAAAGTCACCCCGAGCAGGTGCACAGGCAGTTCTCTGCCCTTTCCTCATAGCCAAATCATTAAATGCCTCTTCTCTCCTTTTCTTCTTCGCATGCAGAGATACGTTTGCTGTGTCTTGTCTCATTAACCAGTGGAGAAGGGTCATTTCTCCAGCACGTCCCATCCAGCTGATGCTCCTTGTGGTGCTTGGGCCAGCCAAGGGCTGACTGGCACAGGACATCCCAAAGTGCTTCAAAATGGAGATTAAGAATCACACCCCACTGACACAACAGGCAATGAGCACAGTGAGTTTGGCTGTTACCCATGTAAAGACATTGCTTTGGGCCTCCTACTTACACTGAAGGACTGAAATAACAGCTGATTTGGGAGCGAAGGGGTGGGAAATCATGCATAACTTTTATCAATTACCTATCTCCTAAGCTGAGCAAGTTTTATCTTTACATTTGGCTCAGAAACAAGGCAAAAATATCCATATTTCAACCATATATTTTTAGAACAACATTGCTTTGATCAAGCCTACTGTAAATAAACATGATGCCTCTGTTTTTTAACAGAAGTGCTGCAAGGCTTTTTAATTTCTGTGCACAGAGAATTTTCTTCTACTCCTGAGTGAAGCAAACCCTGGGACGAGTGGGTGGTTGTGCCTCAAGGCCAGGGATGAATGCAGCACAGGCAATGGCAATGGCAGGTGGCAGTGCCAGGAGCACCATCATGTGAGCTCCACCAATACAGGTAAAACATTGACCTTGGTGAAAGGAACCGTAATGCATTTTATCCATGCCTCTGGTCCTGCAGGGTCCCACAGCTTTTCCCAAAGGAAGGCAGAGGAGAGACATTCTGCACTGTCAGCTGTCATGTGGGATGCAGCTTGGCACCCATGCTCCCCCTCCCCATGCTAGGGAAAACATACATGTCCCCAGGCATGACCTGCCTTGGCTTGCAGTACGTTTCATTCAAGGGCTCTCCTTCTCTTGCTGTTTACTTCTGATTTTTCATTCCTGGCCTCTTTTTCGAGGCTCAGGGAACTTCTGCTGATGGGAAACTGGGCACAGAGGGTAAGACGGGTTGCTCAGGTTCAGCTTAAAACCACCGTAGATCTGCTGAATGTGCCAGCTTGGCCCCCCTCACCTGGCACAGGCCAAACCTGAGAGGGCTTGCGCCCTATGTTAAGGAAACTACATTGGAAATGGAGAGTAAGCTGGGCCAGCGTTCAAAAGACATCAGGAATTTCTGGCAAATGGATAGTGCACTGTGCCTATAAACAGGCATGCATGAGCCCAACTCTGTGGCAAATGTAGCTGTGGTGTCTAGTGTGAACGTACACCATCACCACATGCAAGATGCATTTCTTCATGTGTAAAATATTAAGTATATTTATGCATCTTCCTTTACTTATTTTCACTTTACTGGACATAGCATGATGCCTTCCTCGTCATTGTATTAGACCTTGAATTAAGGGAAGTTCCTTATGAGGGGGTGAGGGTTTGCTTGGTTGGTTTCTTTTAATTGCTACTTTTAAATTCTACTGAAACAACAAGTAAACAAATAAAAAATTCATTAGAGAGAGGCAGCTCAACTTAGATGAAAGTTTTATAGCATATAGCTCTGCTTTCAAAAGCAGAAAATCCAGTCACCGGGTCATTAGCGCAGCATGCAGTACCACAGAAATGAGGAACATTAAAACTTGTGTCGTTTGCAAGATTTACTAATATTTCTGTGTCTTAACAGCAACGTTTCAACCTAAAAGCTTCCCAAAAGGCACTTAAACATTTGAAATACCAGATCCAAATGGCTATGGATGCATTTACTCATTACAAGCATATTTAAAACAATGCATTTGGGCTGGCTTGTGACAACTTTGGGGCTACTGTGGGAAGGCAGGGTGACGGCATGAGGAATACTCATTCCTTATTTCGCCCCTTTGCAAGGGCAGTCAGAGCATATCTGGCTCTTGAGCATGTGTGGAATGACTACTACAGTGCCAGAGGTGCTCGCGGGAGTCGTTGCATGTACAGATTACATTTTAGTGTTTGACTGTGAAGATTCCCCTGAAGAAGCTAACTCTGATTATGATCCTAGCTTGATAGCTTTGCTTCTTTGAACATGTCAAGTTAATTTCATGCTGAATAAGGAAAAAACTTATGCCTGTCACAGTGCTGTATATCAGTCAGGGGCTAAGAACAAAGGCTGTAAAACCCAACTGACTAGGTTTGCCACATGGCTTGGCTACAGAAAGTGAAATACAAATGCCTTTGTGCTGTTCACAGCCCAGATGATCTTCTCTTTGGAAGAAGAGGTGGCTACAGCGTGGTCTCCATTACCATGTCAAATGGCTTTGCTCTTCAGCACTGGTCAAGAGACTCTGGGTAGAATGGCTCCACAAGTGTGTTGAGGGCTGCTCCTCTGCACATCTGTTCCCTTGTCCCAGGTCTCTCTTGAAAGATAGATATTGAAGTTAAAAATTAACCCAAGGGGACTCTTCCCTTTTAAAGTCAGGTTAATATACTGCAAGAGCATGAATTTTTGGGGGTTTTCTTTGGTCTTCTATTTATCTGGTTGTTTTCTGGGGTTTTTTCCTACCTCCAGTCACTTACTGCTTTTAAAACCTTTACTTGCTGTTTGATCTTCTCAGTTTCCTCCAGTTTAATATTAGGAATTTTTTAAAAAAAGTCTTTCAAGGGAAAAACAACCAAAAAAGCCCCACTGTGTTTTTTATTTAAGCAAACTGCTTCTCCTGGATCAAGGTCTCAGAAAACCTTCATAAGCTGCACTGTAGGAATGCAATTACTACCAAAACCAGCGCAATCACAGTTGGTATCTTTTAGAAGTAATCTTTAAAACTTTTGTAATATTTCCAGTAAAGCCATCTTAGTTACAAGCAACCTCACATATAAGAAGTCCCAGAGGTTTTGCAGCTGCCCATCATAAGAAACTTCCCACACCTCTGCATGGCCCATCTTGAGGCTTTTTCAGGTTTAAATTAAAGTTTCTGAAAGATCAGTGGCCAGTTGTAAATGATCATGGCACAGAACACTTCATTAATAGTAAAAGGTCTTTAGCATTATTTTCTATTACAGTTTAGCACATGCTTCTTTTATCATTCTGAAAGGAATGAGTGTCCTATGGTCGTGTTACAAGCCACTGGTGGTTTTTCTACTTAGGGGAAGATAATTGGAAATGACTTGAAGAGCTAAGCCCCTAAACTTCCTGAGAAGACCATTGGTTTCTTTCTCCTAGGTAAGTCATTGTCTTTTTTCTCCACATTATCAGCAGATTCACAGAAGAGTTGCTTTGCCTTCACAGTTTTGATTCAAGAAAAATTCAGTTTTCAGTTACCCTACATAACTTCCCCAGCCTGGGTTATTATATAAAATGTTCAGGAAAGAATAAGGACAAAAAAAAAAATCATTAACTTTGCTGTGTGCATTGAGGAATGCAACTTGGAGAAAAGCCTCAATTTTGTGTTTTCTTCAGGGTTAAATTTACCTTTGAAGGCTGAAAGAGAAATTCTGTATGCAGATCTATCGGAAAAAAGAGCACCCTCCATTCCCCATGCACAGAAGGCCCTTTCAAAGACTGGCACCAATGATAGCAGAGGAATAGCTATAATCACTTTCGGATGGACTATGCCTTACTAATTTACCAGGACAGCTTGCAAAGAATTGCCAGGACTCTCTTCATGGTTCAGCAGTTATGGCTGTGGCCTTATATCCAGAAAAGACAAAGAGGTCAGGCTACCCTGAAACCCCTACAGGTGTTCAGCCAATGCAGCCCATGCCTACGTATTTCATTGCTAAGCAAATGGTGTCACTCATCTGTATTGCACGGCATAGCTTGGCGTTTCTATCTCGGGCACCACATGGTGATGTCTTGATCATGAGATGGTTGTGTTTGTGTGGTTTATATTATGTATTTATTATTTGATTGTGTTAGCTATTTAACACATTACTCTTCTCCTTAAGCACTGATCCATCAGCCAGAGACTTCATTTCCACTCTATTCTGGTGCATGTCCCCCAGATAAACCCAGGGAAAGGCTGGAACAATTCTGGGGTGGGTTTAATTGATACTAATCTGCAGCTTCCCAAAGCCCATTTGCCATAAGAACTGACACCCCTCCTGTTGAGTGCCCACAAAAGGGAGAAGAAGAAGGAGGAGGAGGGGTGGAAAGAAGAGCTGTGGATTCTTCTGCTGTGGTAGAGTTTTCAACCAAAGAGTAAATATTTTCAGTGACTTCAAAACTCTTCTTTTTAGCAATGAAGCTACAAAGTGTTAGTTTGATGGCTCCTTAGGTCAATGAAATACAAATGGCAAGGATCAAAATAATACTAGAATATGACATGTGAAAAGTACACACAGCTGACCCAAACCAGCCTTTTACTTGGCTCATTCTAAAATCCTGAAATTCTAGCTTCCTAGTAAAAAAATTTACCTCTAATTTTGAAAAACGTGTCCATTTGCTTTTAGACATCATTCCTGAGTCTACAGAAAGCAAGTCACCTTAGATAATTGTATGCTCTGGGCTGAGCACTGCAAATAAACACACACACACACAAAATCAAAATTAAGCCATTATCTCTTCTGTGGTTAAAATACACTATTGATATTGTTGTGTATTTGTGTTTGCACAAAAGATAACAGAAAAGTTTCTCGTTCAATGCTGTCTGGTTTTCCGCAGAATGATCATAAGCACCAGAGATCTCATGACTATTCCTTTTAGCAGCCTTATTTAAAATTCCTAGGGCCTGCTCACTCAGCAAACCATCTTCCTCACTGTTAAGTTCCCTCTGCAAACCTGCATAACTACCAACATTTTTTCTCTTTTTCTTCTTTTTTTCTCTCTTTAAATCTAATTCTAGCAATGACTATAAAGAAAGTGATTCAGATTACCTGTGTAACAGCACAGTTTATCATTTACCTTTTGCAGTACAGCTTCTTGTCCACTGAAGAAGAGCAAAGGGAAGTGAGTTTTGGCATAAAACTGGCAAAGTTAGTATGTGTGCATTCTTTTACAACATTGATACAGAGGCAGGTGATACGCAAAAAGCCACAGTAAGGCTCAGCATCATAGTTTTGTTGGTGCATGACAGAGAAAAAGAGCAGTAAGATGCTAAAGCTAGTAGACAAAAGAGGTAATTGTGTCCTTTCTGATTCTAACAAGGGAAAGAAACCACACACTCTAAAAAAAATTGGCAATAAGTCAGATTTGTAGAAAAAGTGCAGAAAAAAACCTAAAAACTATCTTTTGTCAAAGGTCTAGGCAAATGTGTCTGCCAAAATTCAACCATACCTCCTTAGGTGACTTCAGCCTCTTAAAATTCTGAGTGTGCTTTGTACAAAACAACCTGAAAACACCTGAAGAGTCACATTAAAATATGGCAACCAATTTGGGGACTTTTGTATAATCCTATCTGTAGCTTGTTGTGATAGAAATATTCTGAAGATCTCCCACTATATTTGGGCAGATCAATGCTAACCATGATATCTGATGGTATTTAATTCCTTCTGATCTTCAGCAAGGGTAAGATACTTGATTTTCACTTTCACAAATCTCCAGTTGTCTTATAATAATTTTACTGGGGATTTACTTCTTAGAGTGTTCCAACAATGACACTATTTTCCTGTCCCAAATCCTATGATGTGCTTAACGCAGGTATAAAATTCTGCACAGTGATGCCAGGATCAGGCTGACTAAATGACAAAGAGATGGACAACTGAACGAGAGCACAAATTCACATGTATCTCCTTTATTTTGGCACTGGGCAAAAAGATTTCTCTACTGACTTCCCCTTCAACCTACTGAGAATAAAGTTATAAAATATTATCAAAAAGTAGGCCATGTTGCTCTGCTTTTCATATTTATATTGACACTTCTCATTTTCCAAAAGTAAGAGAATTCAGAGTGGATTTAGAGTGCATTCAGAGTGGATGAATGGTGGTACAGCATACTATGGTGATGCCTGCTTTCCTCTTCATCTTAGAGCACAAATTATGTCCTTGAGTACCTAGGGATACAGATATTCTTATTGTAGGAAACAGGACGAAGTTGGCTGAAGACAGGGGGAAATATCTAATTTTTATAGCACAGCCTAATAGTGAGTCATGTTAAAAAAAAGGAAAAAAAAAAAAAGACATCTATTATGTCTATAGATATCCCAGTAGGAATTTCTCATCTCTCCAGCAGAATTTACTAACTTCAGCAAAATGCATATTTCTCTCTCTCTTCTCAGTATATGAGAACTTGCCAATAAAAGCTGCTCTTCAGCTTCCCAGTTAAACTATATTTTCGCCTCTTGCTTACCATTTTTCCCAAAAAAACCCTTTGTTTGTTTTGTAACTGTGGAGCAATGGGACTCCAGATCTTTCAAGTCTGTGATGAGACCTCAGTTATACACTTTATCAGCTGAATCTGTAAATAAACAATGTCTATCCCAAGGCCATCACTCTTCTCAAATAATAAAAAGTTGGATCACTGCCTTTCAGGGTGAACATCAAAATTTGTGTCCAAGAAGATGTGAAACAACTTCTAGAAGAATAAAGGTGAGGACTCAGAGGCACTCCAAGTTGCAAGTGCAACTGCTCACTTCACAAGAAGGGTGCCAATTCTGTGGGTGGCAAAACCAGAGGTGGAGGTGTCATAGCCATGATTTTCCATACTTTCTCAAGCACTGCAGAGCTGAGATTCTCACGACTTTTTTCAATATTTGACAGATATTTTTCTGTAAATCAGGCACCTCACGAGCTTGAATCCATCTTAATACTCCTGGTAAAACCTCCCTCCTAGTAATAACGTTCTGCTTTCTGCTTTACAAACCACCAGAAAATCCGTATCTTTCATGTTAATTCAGTTGCAAATGCCTTGAAGTGAATATCCTTGTAGAAAATTTATGTGTGGTTATAAGTTGCCAGCCTTAGAAACTCTTATTTTGGAGACCTATACCAAAAAGCAGGTCTCCAAACCTTTGGCTTAAAACAAAGAAGTGCCCTGCTGGCAGTTGTCATGGATGTCTAGAGTGGACTCTTCTTTCCTACAATGGAAGTGCAACCCAGTTTCTAGTTCAGCAGTTAGTGTGATCCCTTCCCACCTTTCCCTTTCCATTGTTATGCAATAACCTCCTTTTGTTAAAAGCAACAACAAAAATGAGGTCATGTCCCCCACTGGGGGTCTTGAAACTCTGTGGTCTCTCTCATGGCACCCATGCACACAACAATGTTCAAAACTATCCATAATCTTCCTTAGAACAGGACTCAAACTCCTGAATAAATCAGGAAATACTTTTAGTGGAAGACTTTTCCCTAAATTACATTAATGCAACTTGTTATTACATTTCACATGAAGTATCAGAGAGGATTATGGGAAATACAATAGCACCTACTGTAGGTATCTCTTTCCCATAGAAGTCATTAGGGCAAGTTTATTAGCCCATCATGGTTGTAAATAATGAATTCAATTCAATATTTGGGATTACCTGGGGTTTAAATTGGTACTGATCTTAGTCTAATGTTTCCAATTTCAGGAACTGAAATACATCATTATATGCCTCTGCCAGCATGCAAAATGTTAATCTTGATAGATTACATTAATCTTTATAGGGAGCACTTTCTTGCTCTACTTATATTTCAGGATCTTAACTCCTCAACATAAAGATACTTTAGCTCTTTATATTGAGAAGACTGCACATTTATTTTAATTGGATAACTGAGCTTTTCTGCTTACTGAGCTGTCTGCCTGACATTTGCAAAATGCAGCTTTTTTCCCCTCAACATAACCTAAGTGTTCATTTTATAAGGCCTGTCATCCAAAATGCAGAACCTAATCCTTAATTAGTTGTCATATTTGTTTAGATGTTATACATCATCCACCGGACTGAAGTGTTTGGCTTACTGTCCTTTCATAAAGTCCATTAAATGATTATTTTTGCATTCACTTATGTTTTATTTAACAGTTTTTCTATGTCCTGAACTCCTGGCTTAAGGACTTCTGCTATAGAATAGAATCAATAAATTGGTCAGGCATGCAGGCTGCCCAAGCAGTGCATGGGTAAATCACAGCTAACGGAAACCAAATTAAAGCCAGCCAAAAGCAGGATGGAGAAGCAGTCAGAGTGCTGTAAAGTACCCCAAACACAATGAGCTTTTTTCTAGTTTGGATTTTTCAGCTATAAATCTCTTTTGGAATCAGGGATCTACAAGACAACCTATCTCATGGGGAAGTGAAGGGACACTTCACTGTCATCCAGTCCCTATAAAGCAAGCAATGGGGTCATGGAGGCATGTTTTTTTTCACTCTGACTGATGTGGAACAGGGACTGAAATCCAGGGCAGAGTCCAATCAACACATTACAGACAACCAATACATTAAGTGTTCTTAATGACTAATTATTTAAGTAAAATGGGGGATGTGTAACAGAACTAAGAACAACCTGACACAGTACATACATAGCAGCTACATATAGAAAAAAAATTCCTGTGCTAAGTTGAGCCAAGAGAAGATTTTTTAAACTATCTCCCACATTTATTTGTGAGTGCTTTGAACATGGTTTCAGTGGGCAAGGCAATTACCCCTACCTCCACTTTCACCCATAACTCTTAATCTTAGGACCCCTACCTAACTGGATACTGCAAACCACATACACTAAACCTGTCTACTTTGTGTGCCCTGTTTAGGACATTTAGTAGGAATCTGAAAAGTTTGACAGTGTCTACTATAGAAACCTAAACGACAGCTGAAGAGGAGCTCCTGACCCTGAATGCTGCCTGACTGGGCACCTAAACTGACACCAATGTTTCCAGGTACCTTCATGGATATAATTCAAAGTATCTGCTCTTTGCAAATGGGTAACCCACAAGTCTCATTGGTTTGCTACACAGCAGGGATTGTGTCCTAGTCAACTAAAACTGGTGGTGAAAGGCCCAAGAAGTCACATCACTGTGTCAACTGAATCACCATTTACCCTTTCTGTAGATACAAAAAATGTACCCACATACTACAATATAAATCAGCATGAAATAAAAGCCTTCTTTTCCATAAAAATAAGTACTACCTCTTGGATCTAGAAGTACTTCTAATCTTTTTCCTCCATGTGCCAATCACAGTCTTACCTCAATAAGAGAAAAGATTCAAGCTGATGATATATTAGCATATACTACCTAGGTTTTTTCTGATCCTAGCCTGTGTCCATTGTGCTTTCTGTGAAGTGCTGCAAGACAACTATTGGTATGCAGAGCACTAGGGAAGTGCTGGAAAGGCATAAATGCTGCCAGAGAACAATTTCGCTTTCAGACAAAAAGCAAACATCACTATTGCTGTATGAATCAGGTTACGTTGTTGTAAGGACTCAAGTTCCAGTCTGGAAAGACTTGGCATAAAGCTTGTGTTCTAGTGAGAGGCGAAGCATATGCCCTTTAGGAATAAATGAAGCATTATGATGAACTTCAGTAAGACCGGGAAGATGACTGGTTTTACTGACACTTTTCTAAGCTCTTCAAAGACTTCCCCAAGTCATTGTTTCCCCTTCTGATCTCGCCTCCCACTCCAATCTTCCCTTCCCACAGAAACAAGGTTGCTTTTTCTTTTTTTTTATCTTTTTTCTTCTCTCCCCTCCACCTACAAGATGATATTTCAGCTCTACTTTAGGGAGGAAATCATTTGCACAGCCTTTTTTCCCTCATGCATCTGTACTGTAAAACTGAAAAAATGTGGCAATAAGAACATGTCAAACTTGCAAAAATTCACTTGAGGTAAGAAACAGCAATGTGGCACAACAGCATTTCAAACTGAACACAAAGTTCCCGGAAAGTTAAAGGAAATAAAATTCTAGTTTAAAATCTTTACATTTTATCCAAATAGGATGTTAATAAACAACCTCAGTGCCTTAAAGATTATCAAGGACAGAGTTGTACAGGACACAGTATACAGGGACGGTTCTAAGACTTCCTAAAAAAATTCAATTCAATCTTTTCTAGACAACTTAAACTGTATTAGAACTTTAAATAATTGGAAAAAATACCCTGAAAATCTTACTGTATTTTCCTTTTTCTCTTTTGGTTACATGATGCTTTGCTTATTCTGTGGCCAACCGTTCAATAAATACAAAGTTTTTATTCATTTATCATGTCTTAGCTACTTGGTCAAGAAAGGAAGCACAACTGCATTAAATCGTAAATAATGATACCAGACATAAAACAGAGTAATCTAACCATGTGGAAATTATGTGGTGCTTCAGTTCTATGTGTGTGTGTGTCCCACTTGAATATGTCTGTTCACATGCTTCTCACCTTCCTGCAGCCCAAATCTTACTCAGTATTACTACCTTGGTCACTTCATCCAGCCACCAAAGAAACCACTGTCAATATATCCCTCATTCATGGTATGGAGGAAAGTACACTGGTACATTTAGTGCTTGTATTTCATGCAAAGATATAAAGGCAGAATAACATGATACCTCCCTACCATGCCTAGCAAACATCACAGTTTCTTCTTTTTACCTTCCCAGAAGGATCCAAGTACTTTTTAGAGTAAAACTAGCTGCTGAACCACAAAACATGCAATATTTAATCCCTTATCCTTATGTCTTCTCTTCCTGTGCTAAATTACGATATAAAAGGAACACAGGTAGAAGAGTGACATAATTCTGTTGACATGCACGTGATGTGATTAATGGCACATTAAACATACCAGCCTCATCATGATCTGTTGGAATGATGGGTAAGTCTAGACCTACAAGCCCATAGCTTGGATGACAAACCAGGAAGTGACAAGAAGGAGCCTATTAGAAGAGTTATCTTTCCTTCCTCCCCTGTACTTGAAGACACACAGAAATAGAAGCTGCCCATGAAAAAGACAGCTAGATAGAAGGCTAACTCCCATCTATCCATCACTGGAGAGAAGTGGTGCAGGCCCAGCTGAGAGCAGCAGGCACATACTTACTAGTAACTGGCCCTCCCCACTAACAGTGCTCCCAGAGCAGCACTTGGCTGAGCAGCTACAGGCACATTTCTTCCCTCTGGATTTTTGTGATACTCTTTGATGAAATATCGCGTATAAATGCAGTCAGTTTAGAAGATGCCTTTTTTATTTCCTATGAACAAAACCCAATTCTCCCTCATGTGTCATGAGGTTTTGCCTGAAAAGTACATCTGATACTGGATTAACCTTGCTTTTCTCGGGAAGCAAACCTTTAACCCAGTCCTGTGCTGACTCTTATCACTCTGGACTCTAGCTGAAAAGCAGCAGCAACCAAGCTTGGGCCTGCTGATGAGATTATTGCTCCCTCCCATGCACACACACACAGAGACACACAGAGCATCCCCTCTCCCTGGGCAGAAGAGCTGGCACACAGGGCAGGCACTAACCACCTCAGGCTGCTCTGCCCAGCCAGGCTCCCACACACCACCTCCAGGCAGTAAAAAGAGCTGTGAACCTTGTCAATAGTCAATTGGTTTGTAAGCATATTGTGTGCAGTACATATGGTGCAACTGTGGACAGCTCTTCAACCAACACAGTAAAAAAGAAAAGCAAAATGACTTTGAACACCAACATATTTTTACCTTTTCAGACTAAGCTTTTATTTTGATATTACAAACCATTTTTCTTTATTCACAAATCACGGTTGTGATATAAACACTAATTTCTAAAGACAGATATACATATTTTCTGGGTTTGTAGGGTGTTTTTTAAATCTGTTCAGAAGTCACTATATTCCACATATGGTAGTAATAATTTTTTTCATAAGTCATATTATCAGTAGTTATTTATATAAGTGAAAACATTCCCAATATATATTGTAAAAAAATTTCAAATGCTTTTCTTACATAACTATTTCAGACATACATTTTAAAATGACGACTAGGAGTACTGTAGGAGCTTTATAAACAAAATATTTCTAATATGGGCTGTACCCTCAACCTTTCAAGATTATTTTAATAGACTAAAACGCCATATAATCATTCTGAGAGTGGGAGTTGTAAAGCTATCTCATGAAAATTAAAATTGCAAATAAATTCTGTTATTCCCTATGTTAGACATTTTGTGTGTGCAATTCCGAAAAAAGATGCATCGTCCACACTTTGAATTGGAAGCCTAACATTTGGTAAAGATTTTTCAAGTTGCTTTTATCGAGGTGTTTAAATGAAATATACTTTTTTTAAATAGGAGGCTTGTTTTGTATATTTTATATAATAAATGCAGGGATTGAACTCTCGATAAATTTCAGTTCATTCCCTCACCAGTATAAATATATGTTACTGCCCCATTTTTCACTGATTAATATAGTCTCTTTCTGTTTCAGTTTTAAAGATAATTTATTTTTCATTCTTAGATATAAATGCTACAGAAACTTTGTTTTCAAATCTTGTGAAACTTTATTGATGGTTATTGTTCAACTGATCATACTGCATGCACATACGATGACAAAGAGAAAGCCTGATCACAAACACTTCTTTTAAAGCAGAGTTGTTATAGCAAGTTGGCAGGTTCACAGCGGTGAGTTGATAATTTACTAAGGTGCTTGCCAGTAGGCACGCACATTACACATGAGGATATAACTATCTGCAGCAAACTGTAGCAAGACAGTTTTCTGCTTTATTTATTTAAATACAAAACCAAGAAGACCCGTGACAAACACCCCAACTTAGGTTAACTTGTAAACAGGACAACATGGAAAGAGTCCAAACATATGCACAGACAAACTGCAATTTTTCAACTATGCTTGAAACTGCCACCCGGGCATCTGCTGGGCTGCACTTCCTGAGAGCAGGCAGGCAGCCTTCTCCAGGCAGTGCTCGGTTCCAGGAAGGTCTCTCTTTTGTCCCATTTGAAAAGTTGTCTTGGGCCCAATATTTAGTAAAATGGCCTTGGTTTGAAAATTAAATAAGGGCGAGTTGTCATGCCTTGAAAAATTGCAGATTGTTTACACGACACAGTCATGTTTCAAAAAGTACCAAGCTGATGAAAATACCATGATTACTCAATGATTGCAATACTTGTAAAATGCTTATATAAATCTGAATATGATTATCATATAATTCCATAAAAATGATACATCTGTCTCTAACAGTTGGTCTACTAGGCTAAATCTAAAGCATCATAGGCTGTGTGTTTCTAGAACTTAACAACTCCACTGCACGGATGTAAATTTTATACATTTTTTTTTACTGGTACAAAGAATTTAAGTTTTTATTACTTTCTTTTTTGGAAAAAAAAGAAAAAAATAGAAACAGTGCTTTTATCACCTTTTTATTATTGTTTTTCCCTCCCATAATATAAAAGTCAGCAATGATATCAATAATTTATTTTACTGGAAGAAATATAAAAAGAATGCTTGTTAATGGTCTAACTAGCAGGTTTTGCCTAAATAACTAGTTATTATGGTTAAATAGCTGAATACTGCCTGGTGGAATGCTTTAAAAGGGTGCCTTTGGACAGCTTTGAATCTGATTTTTATGTACAAGTGTCAAAAGAAGCACCCCCACTAAGAACATAACCTTTGGCTTTGAACAAACAGTGAATAATTTAAGACAGGTGATATATGATAGTTGGTGCAGTGGGGCCCCTTTTTGCTTCATTAATTAATATTTTAGACAAAACCCATTCCTGTGTCCCCAATTTCCTCCCACCCTCCCTCGCATAAACTAAAATAAATGTAGATGCGAAAAAAAATGACTACTGTAGTCACTTACACTCTTACAAAACATGTGATAACCCCAATAGCTTAATATTCAGCATATATAATTCATTTACATGATATAGCACTCTTGATTGTGGCCCTAAAACAGTTTTTATTCATATCTAGCATCTTTCTAGATCAACCACAAAAACTTCTACAGCCAGCAATCAAACTACGTAACCTTCAGAAATTAAAGACCCACAATATTAAAATACACAGAACAAAATATCTGAGGTATAAGATAAAAAATGTAATTTTTCCTCTTTTTAGAGTTGCTAAAATGATGCACTACTGCATGTATTGCAATACCCAGGCCTCGGAAAGCTTCCTTTTTCCCCACATTGGAAGGTTTTTATGGTTTTGTCATTTAGTATGGAGCAAAACGGCTGTATCCCCCTCGGTATATACTAGCCTGTAATGAAGAAAGAACGAGACCGACATCATCAGCATGGCTCCTAGTCTTGGCATCAGTCAAGGGTGCAAAAGCATTCTGAAACAAAGCAATTTGATGGATTGTTTTTTAAATTTACTTTTTTTAACAACTAGATTTGCAATTTCATTGGACATGACTATTGCCCCATCTTAAAAGGCAAGCAACGTTCAGAACACCCCACAGATGCAGTGCCAATGCAATCCAAGGTCAAGGGAAGTAATTTAGGATTACTTTTAATCCAATAAAAATTAACTAGAAGATGTGAGTGAAGTGTCAAACTCCACTCCTGAATGTACACATGCAGCTCCCTCTCATGTCAGTGAAAACTAAGTGCACTCATCTAAAGATGAAGTCTTCCCTAGAATGAAGATTATTTATGTGTTTCCTTCCTTAAAAACCAAGGAACAATTAACAAAAAAATAGTACCTCTCTTCCACTGAATTTATTAGCTAATTTTCTATTCTTACAATGAACACAAAACAGAAAATAACTGTCTTTATTTTACTGAACATTGAGAAAAATTTAAACTTCATTTCTTATTTCTGTGCTAAGGTTCTAGAGTCTCAAAACCAGAAGATAATTATGAGCTGCATATATTCCATGATTGAAATAAATGCTCTGTAATATCTGGATATGGAGAATGGTTCTTTTCTTAATGCACAGAAAGTCATCCACCTCCAATACAGTTCAGCCAAACATATATTTTCCCCTGCTCTCTTGACAGATCCAGTTCAGTGCCAAAGGCATTAACTGCTGATAAAAATGAAGTTTGAATTCCTGCCACATAGGTTCTCTCCCTTCCCTTCCCTTCCCTTCCCTTCCCTTCCCTTCCCTTCCCTTCTCTTCCCGCTCTTTCTTTGGGTTTGCTCTTTGGTGGGCGGCTCCTATGGTAGTTAGCG
>WYDI02007712.1:0-20923 GCA_009867235.2 Psittacus erithacus | reverse complement strand
GCTCCTGAAGGGGAGACCTTAGAGCAGCTCCAGTGCCTAAAGGGGCTGCAGGAAACCTGGAGAGGGGCTTTGGACAGTTTTGCAGCTTTAGAGGCAGCCCAAAATGCCGGGTGTTTGCTCCCCAGGCAAAACAGCCCGAGGACAGCAGGGATGGAGGAGGCCACTACTGGTCACTGGAAGTCCAGCGGGCTCTGCAAGAACATTTAATCCAGGTAAATGGAGGGATTTAGGGGTTTTCATCAAAGCCCAGTTCTCATTTGGTTTTGAATGCAGAGCTGTTGCTGGTGCCAGGCGCCCAATGACACATCCAAGTACAGCTGAAATATTCTTTAAAGCACGGACATTAAAGTATAATAACAGTGATGAGAATTCTCTATATTCTAGAGCCCACGTGCCTGTGCCCACACCGGCCTTCCAGGACAGACCTCCACAAGCATCTGCTTCTGATTAAACATCATTGGGTTCCAGCCCAAAATAACTTCAAAGATTTATTGACTTCCATTATTTCCAAAGAGCTCACAAAGAGCAGCAGAGAGCCTGACGCTGGCTCCGCTATCCCAGTGGGATGAGGCTGTGCTTCTGATCCCACAGATTACAGAATATGGAGCCATTCACTCCCCACGTGAATATTAACCTGAAACTATTTCTACCATGAAATGTTAGGAATCCAGGATGACTGCAGTTGCTGAGCAGATCAGAGATCAAACCAATGGTCCACATCACCCAACATCCTACCCCAGCAGTGACCTCCCATTGCTTGTGAGAACTTCTCAGCCTTTAGATTCTCGTGTCCTAAGGCAGGAGGAGCCACAGCTTCTTGCATTTGTTTCAGTCCTTCTTCTTGTAAGTGAACAGTCTTTCTCCCCAGATAGATGCTGAGCATCCAGTCAAGCCCTGTGAGTATGTGGTGCCTGAGAGTGCCACGTGCACATGCTCAGCATCACTGCTGAGATGCTTCTTCAGTTTTATTTTCTCTTCTCTTTTAGTCCAGGAGAAGTTTCAGCAGCGCCGAATTTCCCGTTGAAATCCTACTTCAGAATTTCTGTAGAGATATTTTCAATTTGAATTTTTCCACCATAAAGGCTCTGAGCAGCAGAAAGAGCCCATTTTAACTTTCAGAGGGAAGGGTTTTTTCATTTTTGTCTGTTTGGCAAAGACCCCAACTTATTTTCTTAGGAAAAGTGTGAGCTGAGAGAGGGCAAAGTTCCTTCTGTGATGCCAGTGCACACCATCGGGAGGGGGCTTACACAAACAGCAGCAGCAGGGCTGAGCCATCTTCACCAAACTGCATAGGGCAGGGGCACGCAGCTGGGCTGGGAGCCAGGAGCAGTCACCACCCAGCTCTTGGCTCTGCAAACATCCCCTGGAGTGAGCATCTGCATGGTCCTCCCCGCCGGGATGAGCCTTTCCTGCCCTTTACCCTCTGCTCAAGCAAATACTTCCCTCCCAGGCACCCCACTGTGGTCCTGGCTGCCCAGGGGAGGAATGGGTTCTTCAACACCCTGCTTTGTGCATGTTCCTACCTGGGCAGGCTGTGGGAGTGGGATGCAGGAGATGGGCAGTTGTCATTGATGGCTGGTGGGACTGACGGCCGAGATGCTGTGACAAGGGGAGGAGGAGGGGGTACGGAAGGGAATTGGGGCCCTCTTGGGATGTTTCTGGTAGGATTTCCCTCCTTGCTTCCAGGCTCTGTTGAAACCAGGGTGCTGTTTTCTGCCTTGAAAGCAGAGGCTCCTTAAAGGGGCTTTTCTTTCTCTCAACCAAATATAGAGCTACTAAAAAGCATGGCTCTGCTCTCTGCCAAGAGCTCCATTTCCGTCAGGATTTCAGGGAATATTTAGTGTCTCCGCTCCCTGGGAATTCCTTTCCAAGAGTTTTATGCTGCTCCTTCCCCCCCTTCGCTGGAGGTCTGCAGGGAAGTGGTGCACAGAGCTGCTGGGCACCATGTGTGAGCTGCTCCTCCTGTTCTGTGGAACACGGTGCTTCCTCCAGGCCCTGCCACTCTTTCCAAGCTAAAGCAAGACCTAGAGAGCAGGACACATTGGTTGATGTCAGCCTGGTCTAACTGCAGCCACTGTGATGGGTTTGCACCAGAGATGGAATCATCACACTCTGCACAAGTGAGAGCTCTACTGGGTCTCTGCTAAGCAGCAAGCGGGCGGGAGGATGCTCTGGGATGGGGATGGGACCATCTGACAATTGCGGCTGGTCTCAGACAAAAAAAGAGGTGGAAAAGCCACAGTCCTCATCAGGCTGCTGTCCCCCTTGTCCCAGCACTCTGGCTACCTCTGTGATCATCAGCATGGCAAGGCAATGCTTCTGCCTCGGGTTCCAGGGGGGAATACAGAGGGAGATATGGGAGAGGATGGAAGGACAGCCTTCAGCAGGGAATGGGAAGGAGAACAAGCCCTGAACATCTCAGAGCAGAGTGAACAGAACTGGTGTGTAGCAGGAGCGTTCCCAAGCCTTGGGATCAGCAGCGGGACAGAAGAGTAAATTGGACACATATTTGGACACATTTGGACACATATTGGACATATTTGGACATATATTGGACATAATTGGACATCCTCAGCTATCCACATTGCCCCTAACCTGATCCCAGTCTGATACACAGGGGCGGCTGCCAAGGAACTTGCATGACTCATTTGAAAGAGAGCCTGCACAGGAACCGTGCATTTGCATCCAGCTGTCTCCTCTCTGTTGTTGTTTAGGGAGGACATTTGTGCTTGCTTGACTCACCTAGGAAGGGGCCAGCGGGGCCCTGGACACAGGGGGATCTGGTTGTCAGCCCAGCCTGGGAACATGCTGTGTGTTCCTTAACAAGATGGAGATGGAGTGGAGCTGGTGGGAAGCATAGCGAGGGCTCCGGAGGCGAGGGCAGCAGCTTGCTGCTCCCTGCAGTGCCTTTGGCCTGTGAGGGCTCGGCTGCTCCCAACCAAGCCCTGCTCTGAAGGGGACCCCAAACAACCCGGGCAGGGGATGTCCCTGGGGCTCCACTCGCATTCACAGAGACAAAGCCCTCTCTTCTCACAAAGGGACCAGGAAAGCTGAGATGCAGAGAGTGTCAATTGCAACCTAGGAGTGTGCTGATGTCCAGTGGGCAGTTGGAAGGGACATGGTCAAACCTTCCCTAGGGAAACCCCAGGTTAAACGAGGCCTGAAGCTCATCAGCACATTTTACAGCAGCCAGAGACTGCTGCAGCAGTATGTGTCCCTGCTGCCACCGACTCTCATCCCTGTCTTTAATCACAGCAGAAGGAATACATTCCAGGGACCTCCTGTGCTGAAGAGAGGACTCAACCCCTTATCCTCCCTACCCTGTAACAACCAGGTGAGATGACTGCCACCACCCTTCAGCCAAGCACTTCACAGTCAGGAGCCACAAGAGGGCATTAGCTTCGTATTTTTCCCTACCCAGAGAAGTCCAAGGCAGTTTCTGGATTGTTTTCCATTTTCCTGTGCCCGAGTAGAACTGCTGGAATATTAGCTTGTGAATCCTAAAGCTATAAGAAGACAGGCTGGCTGATGATGGTGAGTCCTCTTTTTGTTCTTGCAATTTGGCTTTGTATTGGAATATTCTGCCTCCATGGAATAACAGAAAGACAGAGACTGTTCCCTCTGTGAGGGAAAAGAGCATTGTGAAAACTACAAAATCCCTTCAAACAAACCCAATCCAAGACACTGCCAGTGCCTGGAGAACCTGCACAGGGATTAAAAGCCACACTTGGAAACATGGCAAAGCACCACAGTGATTACACCTCATGTGCCATTCCCTTGGTAAGAAAGGCAGGCTCAGCACTTCCATCTCAGTTTGGTTTTGAAAGACATATTTCCTACCCCATCACATCTGGTGTCACTCCAAGGCATCCCACTGTCCTCAGCCGAGTTCATTGCCTCAAGCACTGTTACATTTGCTGGATGAAGGCCCTACGCTCTAAGTACCCTGCAAGCCTGCAGAGTTGTTTTGCAACCATAAAGTGCCATTAGGCCAAGCCCCTTAATTAGGGAAACATGCAAACCAGATGATTGCCATCAGGCTGGAGCAGGACGCAGCTCAGCAGCAGGGTGCCCCTTCGTCTCCAAAGCTGTGTGAGATTTTCAGTAACAACAGTGCTGTAACAGAAATAGATGAAGGAATAAATATAGACCAAAGTGTGTAAAAATGGGTCCTCTAGACTGGTGCTCCCAAGAGGAAGGTGCTATTAAAAATGTTACAGCCGCTTTGCCCATTCCAAAGTGAAAGGTAACAGTTGGTCTGTGTCCCCCATCCGAAATGGGACATGTCCCACTGACATCAATGTGTGACAGCGGGCTGGCAGTTCACATCCTGGGATCTGCTGCAAAAAGCATGTCCTAGGGAACTGTGGAACCCTGGGGGGTCAAAGGCAGACCTGGCCTGGTATTTGCCTTGTGCTGTCCTTCTTAAGCCATGTGAATTATTGTAAATGCGGCCCTGATGCTGGTGGGACCTCTCCGCTGGGACTTCTGTACTGGGGTGCACAGGGAAATGGGATCTCTGGGCAGGGCATTCCCTGCTGTCACAAAAGGTCAAGCTGCACTGTGAGCAGCTGTGGATAACCGGAGCCATCCTGCCCAAACTTCGTCAAAACAGAGCAAGCCTCTTAATCCCCAGAGCCAGGGAGCCAGGAAGCTGGAATACGCAGCCCTTGGGCCACCAGGAATCAGCCGCCAGCACCGCACCTACGTGCACGTGCCTGAGCGCATCTGCAGGTGTCTGGGGGATGAACCATGCTGAGTCCCCTCCACAAGGAGCCCTGAAGTCATTGGGGAGGGCTGGAACCTCTGTTTCCTGCGGGGTTTGATGTACTTCCAAGCCATGGAGGCTGCCAGGTTCTCCCGCTCAAGGGGAAACAACAACGAGCGTTAATCAAACACGTTTCAGGTTCCTGCTGCCAGCACGTGGCTGTGGTGCATCTGCTCCCCCAGCTGCCATCTGCCACCATGGGAGATGAGTGGATGCCAGCCATTGCCTGGCAGCACCAACACCTACCACAACCAGCCCACCCCAGGCGAGGCCGGATGGGGACATCACACACACTGAGGATGGGAGCTAAGCTTCATCTCTGCGGGAAGCAATTCCCAGCAGGAAGAAGCGTGCATCTCCAGCCTGCTCAGCCTCCTCTCCTGGTCCAGGGCCCTTTGCCACCATCCATCCCTGATGACAGAGCCAACACTGAGCTTAAATATTAAACACCCTGATGCAGCTGCATCATCCAAGGCAATGGCATCTCCGGCATCTCCTATATTCTTCAGAGCTGCCTTCTCCTCTTTAATATGATCTGTTTTGAAGGCCATATAATAAGGCCATCAATTCTTTAGCTCATGTTGTGAACTCTTTAATGGAACATGACAAGAAAACAGTGTTTATTTCCTGGGAGCAATTATTGTTTGACTCTAAGTCTCTACCTTCGGCAATAGCTGTAAGAATAGTCCCATTAAAGGCAGGTGGGGACTCTAAATCTTTAGAAATGATGCCTGTTTTTTAACCAGAAGGACATCACTAATGACCATAGCTGTGTCAGTATCCCCATTTCAGAATGAAACATTCTCTGCAGGTCAGAGTAGCTGTTCCTTGCTTCGGCCATGGTGGAAGGATGCATCCTGCACTGGAGGCATATGCTTATAGTTCCAGGAGGAGTTTACTTTAAAGCCAACCACATGTGGAAGCATCATCCAGGTGAGCTGCACCGAGCAGTCAAGGCCTGATTCAGAGCCTGCTGCAATCCCTGCACAAGGAACACCCCTGAAAGGGATTCAGGGAGAAAAGCTTTAATAGAGATGAATGAATGTGGGAGAGTGGGGAGGGGAAAAGGGATGGAGGAGGTGTGAGAGCAGCAGACAGGGAGCCCTGACCTCAAGCTGCATCAGACAAGTGCTTTGCCTCCACTTTCCCTCCTCACAGTCACAGACACTGCCGGAAAATCCTCATCAAATGTAATTAGTTTACACGGTTCTGCTGTAGGGGATTATGATAAACCCTGGTTTATTATTGTCGGGTTGCTCCCCATTGCTAGGCTACGCCGTGTTGCTGTTGGCTGCCTCGGAGCCCACATGTGCAGCCGTAGGTGACTCATGAGAGCTGGACTGAGCGTCTCAGGCTGCCTTGATGAGTTCTGGAGGAGAACATTCCCTTCTGCTGAGGCACAGCCCCGGCTGCTGGGGCTCCTGACAGCCTGCACCAGCACCAGCACCAGCAGTGGTACCAGAACCCAGCACCAGCGCTGGATCTGCAGGAGGAGCGAGCCCCAGGCAGCCCCAATTGGAACCTGAGCACCCGCAACGCTCATGGGTTTATGGATAAAGAGCACTAGAGGGACCCAAGGAGGGTGCTGGGAGGTGTTGGGGACACAGTGACAAGGGGGCAGGACCCCAGCACTGGAGCATCTCCTCTCCTCACCTTGGCTGCAGCTCTCATCATAGTAGTCCCATAAAACAGTTGCAGCAGGAGCAGATTTCCCTTTTCAGAGCAAATCCCAGGGGATCCCTCCCTGAATACTCCTCTCTGGACAGCCCAGCTCCTTGTGAACCAGCTCCTCTTTGTGTGTGCAGCCTTCATTCAGGCTTGTGCCATTTTCCTTGATGATTTGGATGCTGCTTCACCCGGTTCTTGCCTCTTTGAACCAGCAAGTGCCAGGAGCGATGAGGCTCCATGGGTGACAAAACCACCCCTGGGGTACACGTGCCAGTATCCCAAGGGAATTGGCTTTCCCCACAGGCAGGGCCAGCCCTGGGGCCCTGCTGCAGCCCTGGGAAGTGTGTAGGAGTTCAGGAGTTCAGCCTCAGCTGATGTGAAACGTCTCCAATCTGCAAAACTGGCCCAGAGAAAACCATGTCCCGGCCACTGGCTGCTCTTTAAAGCCAAAATACCAAGAGAGGAAGCAGAGCTCAGAGCTGACCAGCCCCTCTCCGGGCAGGGTTTACACTGAACTCAGCTCTGAGGGCCAGCATCCCACCGCTCCCATCTCTTTGTTCTAACAGTGTTTTGCTCCAGGAATCAAAGAGCTGCTCACAGCTCACCGGCAGCTCCTTGTATGCATGGGCAAACACGGACCCAAAGCTCAGACCCTGCTTTGCTCCCTGATTTTCTGCAGCTCCTGGCAGCCCTTGGAGCTACAAACCTCATTACAAGCACACAAGACCCTGGGAAGCATGAGTGTCGTGCTGGAGGGTGGCCTTACCTCTTGTCCCTGTCTTTAAGCAGTGCTGGGATGCCTCCAATCCGCCCCTCATGTGGATGCCTGCTGGATCCCTAGGCAGTAATAAATCTGGCATTCCAGCTGGCACTGATTTAATAGAAGGAGAAAGGCAAAACTGTTCCTCAAAAGTCACCCTTTAATAGCAGCTGTTTCTGGGACACAAAACCCGTTTTGTCCTGGTTTGTGCAGTGCTCAGGATGCTCTGCACAGCAGACTTGGTTCATGACAATGGATGGACGGTGATTGGCAGGGCTGGATTTCACGTGCATCACCCTCTGCTCTGGGGGCACGAATCCTGCTTCAATCCCCATGTGTGGCTCTTTCCAGCTAATATTAAGTGGCTCAGAAGTGACCAGGGTTGCAGTGGTGAGCAGAGGCAGTGCCTATGTGCAGGGGAGGGGGGTCACACAGCAAGACTGAGATAATCTCTGTTTCTGCTTTGCAGCCTGGCTTGCTGCAGACTCAGCGTTCAGGCCATGCCTCACCTGCATCCCGGTCACCCTTCCTCTCAAACCTCCCTGCCAGCTTCTGCCAAACCTGGCTCATGCCCAGAGCCCCGAGGGGAAGAGTTCTGAAGCAGCTTCATGCAAACGTGCAGCTGGATCCTGCACCCGCCCCATCCCGCAGAGCCACCGAGGCCAGCACAGCCCTACGAGCCATCAGCGATCCCACACCGCCCTGCTCGGGGGCTGGGCTGGCAGCCAGGGGCTCAGACATGGCCTCAACCTGCCATCTAGTGTTTTCCTCCCGGCTCTGGCTGCCGGAGCCTGCAGCAGGGAGGGAACCCGGGCTGAGTTCTGCTGTGAGGCAGAAGGAGATGCAGCAGCACCTCCAGGGACCCCTGAGAGCAGCGGGGCAGAAGGATGCTGCCTGGCTCCCATCACCAAAAGCAGATACAACAACCTAGGCTACACCCTGTAAACCCATTGGTGTCAGTGCCCGTAGGCAGTGGTCCCTCCGGTTGCTACCGCGGATGCCTGGTGCCTTTCCCACACATGCTGGGATGCTGCCTGCATCCCCCTCCTCCCAGTCACTCTCTATCCAGGACTGGGTGATCCCTATGTGTCCCACACAGCTGCAGTTGCTGGAGCTCTGCTGGGATGGGGCAGACAGCACACCAGCTCCCACAGCATCCTACTTTCCTCAGCATCCTGCAGCACATTGGGACAGGGTTGACAAATTGGGCTGGAGCCCGGCTTTGCCCTGTTGCTTGCAGGACACGGGCAGGGGCACCAAGGGCCTTTCAAGGCTGGAGGGAGGTTTTGCTGTTCTGTTCTTCCTCTCTTTTTCCAAAACTACTTTTTTTTCCCGCAGCATAGATCAACTTTATCAGCAACCAGAGCCTGACCCCCACTGCTTGTTACACGCTCTGTGCCTCCTGACTCTCCATTGCCATCTGCTGCCTGCATCCCCAAAACCAGCGATGAGACAAGAGCCCTGATGTGACGTGGGTGATTGGACATCTCAGAGGGACATCCCCTGCCACAGACAAGGCTGTCACCCATCCCAGGCATTCCCAAGTGAGCGCCTTGCAAGGGCTCCACCGAGCACATAGGGAGACATCAGCCTAATGCAAAGTGCTGCTTGGATGAGCCTGGAAATGGCAAAAATCGGAGCTGATCCATGAATCTCGGTGGGTCTGGGCACCAGAGGTTAGAAAACCAGAGCTTGCTGCTGCTCCTGGTTAAGGGTTGACCTGATGTTTCTACTGCAAACGCAGCAGGAAAGCTCCTAGGAAAGGCTGCTTGGAGGGAAATCCCAGCTCCTAAGTCACCCTAATGCCTTAGGAACTTGTCACTGTGAGTATCAGATCCTTGCGCTTTTCCTTATGCTTTGTTCCCAGGAATCTCAGACACAAATTGCCTATGGATACAAAATGGTCCAGATGGGATTTGCACACAGCACCACTGGGCAAGTGCCACGCTTAGGGGAACCCGCGCATCCAGCTCAGCCTCAGGCTTAAAAGTGTTTGCAGAAACCAGCGGATTTGAGGATGGGAAGATTAAATTAGTCCAAACAAAAGGGCCCGCTCCGAGCACCACCGGCAGGGCTGGAATGTTGTCATGTAAACAGGGAAGGGGCGGCCACGGCTGTGTCAGCACTCAGATGGAGCTGCCAGAGAAGATAATCAGGTCCTTTCTCCCTCTGAGGGTCTGACCCTAAAGCAGATGCAGGGGGACACCCTTGGGTGCATCCCTGTGTCCTCACTACAGGCTCCTGCAGCTGAGGCCAGCAAAAAGGTGACTGGAGGCCTTGGGGTGATGCCCATCCCATGGGACAGGATGAGCAGCACTGGGATGGCATCATCCCAGTCCCTTTGCAGATGGGCTGCCTGGTTTTGGACACAAGCTGTGGCCACCTTCACCCCTGCCCCCAGAGACAGAGAAACACGCTGAGCCTAAGCTTGGGTTAAGGAAGTTCAAATCAAAGCAGCTTAGGAGAACTGGATTTCCCCCTCTCAGTCTCAGCTCCCATTTGTTAACTGCCCTTTCAAAAGGTAGTGTTTGACATCAGGTGGTGAATTACCCCTGGACCCTTCAGAATAACAGATTTCTCATGCTCGAAAGCCACAGTGGTTTATTTGTTTTGCAAACCGGGGCCTCTCCTGCTGCTCCAGCACAGACCCCTTCCGAGCTGAAACCCAAAGCTCTGCTCAGAACAGAAGCTCTATTCATTCCCCTGCTCCTCCAGCTCAGCTCCTTGAGATCCCCCTGAGGCTCCTTTATGCAGATCCAGACGTTGGAATGAGCAATGCAGGGAATGGGCGATGCAGGCAATGGGCTCATAGGTCTTTTTGGATGTGATGCTTTATCCCTGCTTTCCACCCTAGAATGGAGTTTTGGTCATAGAATGCCCATGGACTCCTTGCACCCCTCCATGGACTTGGATGCTGCACCCTGTGCTTGGTGCCAAGCAGTGAGGTGAGGCTCTTTGAGAAGAAAAGAAGGAACTGGCCTGAATGAAATTCCCCCTCTTACCGTGGCAAACTCCACTGCAAGATCCATGTGGATGAAGATTTCATGTCAAGTATCGGACAATCTCACACATTTCCTCCCCAAGTGGAGAATGGAGACAATCTCTTGTCCTTTCACTTAGAGCAGGGCTCACTACAGGCCTGGGTGTTTCAGATCATCCTTAAATGGGATTAAAGGGTAATTACAAAATTCCTCTCTGTTTCAGACTGAGCATTGATTGCACCGGCTGGAAGCGCTGCAGCACAACGTGACTGAGCTCCTCCAGGTCACAGAATCACAGAATCAGCCAGGTTGGAAATGACCTTTAAGAGCATCAAGTTCCACCATTCCCCAGCGCTGCCAAGGCCACCACTAACCCGTGGCACTGAGGCCTCATCTCCACAGTGTGTGAACACTTGCAGGGCCGGTGAGTGCAGCACTGCCCTGGGCAGCCTGTTCCAATGCCTGAGCACCCTTCGAGGCAGGAATTGCTCCTCAGCTCCATCTAAACCTGCCCTGGCGCAGCTTGAGGCCATTTCCTCTTGTCCTCTCACTTGGTACCTGGGAGAAGAGCCCAGCCACCTCCAGAGACCCTGCGTTTGGGGGATGCTCTGTGCAAAGCTGCCCTTTCAAAACCAGCCTTCAGAAGTCACTGCCCAGATTGCTGTATGTGCTGCTCCAGCACATCCATTGCCGCTGTGGAGGCAGGAACCTCAGCACGGCCATGGTGGCAGACCCGGGTGAATGGAGCACTGGAACCACTCTGGCTTCTTCCATTCTCCAGGCTGAGCCAAGAGCTGAGAGCAAACCTGGGGACACTCCACCTCTCCATCAGCATTTTCATGCTGAAGTGGAGTCACTGCCTCTGCTGGGTTCACAGGAGCTTAGGAGAGAGGGCTATTACAGCCTAATGCAAATGGCGCAGAGACAACTGAACCCAATTAAAGCCCTAACAACAAACGTGGGACTTGGGTTTAATCTGCCCAAACCTCTCCTGCAAAACCTCCCTGCAGAGGTACAAAATGCTGAGCAAACCTGGGGGAAAGGAGACAGCACTTTTCATTTCCTAGACTGATTTATGCTCTACAGTCACACACGCTGCCGCTGACAATCTCACGCTGAGTTACTTATGCTGCCTTCCTGACATAATGATACCTACAGATGGGATGGAGATTTGGTGAGCCTCACAAAGAAGCAAGGGAATATTTCTAGTTGACAGCTTGTTTTCTTTGGTCAATGCATAGAAGGTTTTAGTTCATTTTTTCATGTCTAGGCTCAGTTCCCAGCCATCAAAGGGACAGCTGAAGTCGTGGGGTTAGGTAGAAACTGGAATACTTCTCCTGATTTTGCCTGAGCGAGTTGAGCAAGATGTGCCTGGGGACGGCAGTGGATTAACTGCTGTAATCTGAGTCCTGAAGTCCTCCAATGAACATTTTAATTGGGTTAAAAAGAGGAATTTGCTGATTTAAAGCATTTTCTGAGCCAAATGCCCTGAGCTGCAAGGCACCCATGGGTGCTCTGCTGGGGCTCCTGTCCAGGAGGAGATGCTGGTGGGAGTGGATGGAGGAGGAGGAGGAAGAGGCAGTAGCAGCACAGAGGCAGCAGTGGGGATGTGGCTGATGGGGAGCAGCAGCTCCAGCTCCCAGCCCTGCCCTGGCTCCTCCGTGTCCTCAGGGGGTTCAGCCATGTGGAGCGGTGCCCTCACCATCACTCTGCCTGCCTCATACCCATTCATGATTTAGGATTAGTCTTGGCTTCAGACAGTGAGGCTGGAGCTGTAACCTGAGCTGATAGCACAGGGCAGCAGCCTGTGTAAAGAATAGCAGTGAAGGGATAATATTTTCTTCATATGGCGAATAGGAAAGCAAAGGCAGGTGTTGAAGGTTAGAGGGGGCTGGTATCCTCCTGTTAAACACCCAGCTGATGGAAACTGCTGCAGCTCAGGTCCCTACATATCTTTCCAGGGCTGTCTTTGTGTCTCTGTGACACAAAGGACATTTGGATAGGAGAATCCCTTGCAATTCTCATCTGTGCTTCTGCATCCCCTGAAGGATTTCAGGATTTCAAAGCCTTTCAGGATGCTGAGGACATCGTGTGCAGGGTGTTTGTGGTGTGTTAACAAAAGGTCTAACCTACATCTCCAGAGCATCAGGAGATGCTGTTTAATGTCACTGCTGAAAACCCTTGTAAAGGGTTCAAGACATCATCCCATGGACAGTGTTAACAGCTTGAAAAGGTCAGGCTGGTGAAATCAGATGCACACAGGACAGCTGAGGCGCGCGCTGCCTGCGTGGATTGCATGCAACTGGGTATTCATGGGTCACGGCCACCCTGAGAGCACAAAGCAGGGCACATCCCTGGGAGCAGCCTGGGCAATCCCCCACATTGAGGTGCAGCTCGAAAGACCAAGAGGAGCCCTGTGAGCCCAGAGCTGAGTCACTCAAAGCCAAAGCTCCAGGAAATCCGGATCAAGCTCATGTTAGAGAGAGCGGGTGTCTGATCCATCCTTGCATCAGCTCCTGCATCAGACATGCCGGGATCTGGAGCTGTTCATTAAACAGAGGAAAAGAACCCCCTGAAGAACTCAAACTGCTGCTTTACCCACAGTGAAGAAACAACTCACACATTTATCTAATGCCCCTGCTCAGTCTCCAGCTCCCTCGGCATCAGCAGTGGTGGCTCCGGGCGTCTCTTGGCATGGGATTTCCCCTCCCCGTCTGTACACCTGATTTCTTCCCATGGGAAGTGGAGGGAGGAATGTTTTCATTATTCCCAAGCCTATTTCCTGGCAGTTTAACCCCTGTCAGCTCAAAGCCCGGCTCTCCTGCAGCATCCTGCTTTCCCAAATGGAAAGCTCATTAAATCTGACAGCAACATCTTGATCTTTTCAAAAGGCTCTGTCTCAGGCTCTGCATGGAGACTCCGCATCCAAACCTCCCACAAGGAGCCAGTGTCAATGGGCAGGTTGGCTGGAAGCTGCCTGCAAACAGGAGTCCCCGTGGTTGCTAAACTGGGATTGACAGCTCCTGCTTGTCCCCTTCACTGGGAGGAATCCAGCCCCAGCACTGCCCCAGCGCTTTCAGGGCTCATGGTAGGAGCAGACTCTGCAGCACAGAGCAGTGCATCCTTTGGGCAGACACAGGAGGCATTTCCCTCTCCCAAGGGAGCAGCCAGGCCCAACCAAGCCCAGGAAAGCGCTAAAGAAAAAGCCCATCTGGACTGTGCCTTCTTCTGATTCCGATGTTAAATAAAACACCAGAGACTGATCTCTCTCTCTTTTATTTTCTAAGCAGCCAGTAGGCCCTTCGTATTTTCCCACTGACATCATCCAACATGGTTCGAATCTACAGTGGCTGGTAAAGCCTCAAAGGCATAATTGCAGTTGTCTTAGGAAAGTGAATTCATATGGTGCTCCCAAGGTCCCTCCCCCTGGCTTCTTTCCTGCTCTTTTTTTCCCCTTCTTTCTTTTTTCCCCTTTTAACGTCCCTCACTCCGCTTCCAGATGTTTCCTGAGGAAAAAAAGGAAGAAGCAAAGAGATGGGAGGAGGGAGCTGCGCTGGAACAGGCCACGTGGCAGCGGGAGCTCTGCAGCCAGCGGAGGGGAGCGGTGGATGCTGCAACCTCTGCTCAGAGCAGCCCAGCAGAGCCTTTGCCAGCCCCTTCCTCAGCTCTGAGCAAGTCAAGGCGTTCATAAGCCACCACTTCTATGGGTTGTCAATGCCTCTGTGGGGATCATTCCACTCACCCATAGACCGTCGGCTCAAGGGGTTATTTTGCACCTAGAGAGCCTCACGTGAGGCACTTGCGCCAGGTTTTAGACCCCCAAGTGCTGCTGGCATCCAACCCCACTGACCCTCACATATGATAGAGGGTGAAACTGTATAGCCATGCTGGAGCACCAAGTGGGACCGACCCTGCTCGCTGACACCGGAGGAGCAGCTCTGTCCCTGCCAACAGCCTCACTACAGGCAGGCAGAGCCCAGGCATGGTTTGAATTAGGGCTGTAATTCACTGAGCTGGCTTGGAGGAGGTGAACACCAGAGGAGGTGCCTGAAAACTCCCTGACTTCTCCCCACTGAGCTCCTTCCCCAGGGGAGAGGGAAGAAGAAGCCACACCCTGCTGAGACTCCTCTTTCCTCCTGAGCAAACCCTGATGTGCTGGGACACAGAACCTGCACTCCCAGAGGACTGGGACAAATCCCATCAGTGGCGCTGTGCCCCATGGCTCCCCTTGCCCTGCAATGGTGGACAAGTGCACCCAGGGCAAGAATGAGACCTGGCTGGAAAAGCTGAAGTAAGGAAAGGGAATTCGGCCTCTGAAAGATTGTCTTGAGTTTCTAGATAGTCTGGACATCAGCTTCTTAGCCTAGGCCAGCCAGATGTTGCTATTGCAGGCCCCTGTCCAGCTGCGCACCAAGGTCTGTCTGACTGCACCACTGTCCACCTTCAGCAGAGCCACCATGTTCCTCCCAAGGGAATTCAGCCTGATGGACCCTTGAAATGGGCATCTTGGTCTATGTATCACACAGCACCGACTGCCACAACAGCTTTGGAGCTCAGACAGTGAAAAAGGGAAGGAAAAAGGACAGAAAGAAGGCAAGAGAGAGGCAGCCTGTCTGGTATTCAGGCCTGGGAGCAGCAGAGTCACAGGGTCAGCATTAGCAAAGCACTCGGCTTTGCACAACCCTCCCTGTACTACAGCGTAATGGTTCTGGGAGCAGTTTCACCCTGGTTCCCACCCTGTGTTCCCCTGCTCGGGGCACAGAGACAAGGGTGGGTGCCTCCCCACCACTGCTGACCCCCCGGCAGAGATGGAAGGGAGCAGGGAAGGGGAAACGACAAAGACCGTGGTGAGCAGAGAGGGCACAGGCAGAGATCTGGGGCGAGACCCAAGCGATGGGAGGCGGAGGGATGCGGGGAGGGGGGGTGCAGGACCAGTTGCCAACGCGTTGCCAAGGCGGCGCGCCCAGCCAATGGGAGGGCGCTCCGGCGGTGAATGCGCGGTGCTACATCGCCACCTGGTGGGCACAACGCGGCGCTGCAGCGGCATCACCGGAAGCCACCAGCGGGGGGGACCCCGAACCCCGGGGGGGACCCTGGGTTGCGCACTGGGGCTTCCCCAGGAGCCCCCGGGCCGCAGGGAGAGGCTCCACCGCCGTTTCCAGCCGGGAATGCAACAGCATGCGCAGCGGAGAGGGCGTTCTTTTGTCTCCGGTTTGACAAACCCAGAGGGAGCCTCAGTGTAAAAGCTGAGCTTCCTTCCATGGACTCACCATCATCCATGGACTCTCCACCATCCCAGCAAGGCAGCTGCTTCCTCCAGGCCTCCCCAGAGCTGTTTTGCAGTGGGTGTGGGCTCTAACTTGTTCACGCTAGGATATAAAGCTGCTCAGGGGCAGCTTCCCAAGATGTCCGAAGGAGCCTCCTGTGCTCATGATCAGTGCTCCAAAGGCTTTGTGCTGTTTTCTGCTCAGGTGGGAGGTGATAGGCTCCTTTCTTTGCTCTAGTTTCTTCTTGGACCCTTTGTTCTTGGCTCCTAACTCAGCTCTTCTGCCAAGTCCCCAGGTTGCAGGCCAAGCTGGGATGGAGAGCTGCAGATACCAGCAGCAACAGGGTGGTGAGCTCCACAGCCCCTCTGTGCTGTGACTGGGGACATGTATTCACGGGCCAGCTCCTAAACCAGTGCTTATTATAGTGATGCTCAGGCCAAGGCTGCAGAACGAGTCTTCAGCCTCTTGCTTAGCTCCTTAGAACCCAGATTTTGACTTTTCAAACACTTTTCTTAAGCTCTATAAATAAATCACATTCTGTGCGCTTGAGTTAACATTAGCCTAAAAGCCACCCTCCTTATAGCTCATGTCAGGCAAATAAGACAGGCTGGGTAACAGGAGAGAGTGATTTATAAAGGCACCATATGGGAGCTTGTCTAAGAATTATAATTGATTAGTGAGGAGCAGAAATATTGCCATGATGCAGAGCTTGGATGCCTCAAAGGTTTCACTGCTCGTGGCTCTGGTGTTCATTCCAACTCGAACCCTGTAACATCACCCCCCACCTGCACCCCAGTGGCACCCAATTCCCCCAGGAAGGGTGGTGCTGAGCCTGGAAGATGCTGGTACCTTGAGGATGTGATTCACCCCAGCAAAGCAGGGTGTCCTGAGCCTCAGCATGAAGCTGGGGGTCTCTCAGTACTGTTGATGCATAAAAACTGCTCCTTACAGGCAGACCTGTGGCCTGAGCTGCCTTGGTAGGCAAGAAGAGAGAAATAAAAGACCCTATTTAGAGTGTGTGATGGAAACTCTTATTTCTAGCAGCAGGCAGCATCCCATGCACATAGACAGGGGCTGTTGAGTTAATTAGAAATGTATATTTGATACCCAGTCAAACAGGGCCCTGCTCAGCTTTAATAACTGATTTGTAATTTATTTGCCCATTAATTCTTCCTCTTTCAGAGCGAAGCCAAGAGCTGGCGCGCACTCGTCCATCATCCCCGCCAGCCCCTGCTCCCACTGAGCTGTCGGGGTGACAGACTGAGCCTCGTGCAGGCTGTAATTAGTTGCTTACTTCAGAAGCCGTTTATAGGAGCCCGCGCGCCTCTGGAGAAGGATTAACAAAGGGTTGATTTCCTGCGGACTCGGGCGCGTGTCAGCGAAAGCCAGGCCCCAGGAATTATGGATTTGCTTTCCATAAGGTTTGCATTTCCAAGGTAAGTGATTTGGCTGTTGCAGGCCCCAGGTCCCAGGGCTCCATTCATCACGGCGCAGGAGCGGCGCTGGCCGAGCCCCGGGGAGCAGGCTCAGGTTTAAACAGAGGCCGCAACACTTTCCCTCACTGTCACCACCTATTACAGTGGGAAAAGGGGTTTCCAGGGTGCCCATTCCCGGCTGAGAAGGCAGAACATGTAACCCCAGGTGACAGCGAGCCCCCCGCTCCCTTCTGCTGTCACAGCATCAGGGGTTACAGGCTCCTTCCTACTTGCTCCTTCCTTTGATTTGCTGTATGTTTGCTGAAGGTTGGGGGCTGAATGAGTCACAGTTTTCAAGCTTTCTGCTGCCGTGATCAGAAATCCTCATTATCTTCCTGAGGAAAACAGAGTTTCCCAGACGATGGGGAGATCCTGGAATCCTGGAAACCAGCAGCAGCTCCATGGACCAGAGGGCAAACAAGCAAAACCCCAGCAGAGTGGAAAAGGGCCCAAACAACAACATCTTGGCAAGTGGGAAAGTGTTTTGGACAGCCAAGAGGGACATTTCACAGGGGTGAAAATCATGTTTTCAGCAAGGAAACACGCAGCTCCCTGTTGTGCTCAGAGAAGAGACCACTGCTGCTGCCCAATGCTGTAGGGCAGAAGGACCATATCACCTCTCACCTCAGCAGTCCTCATTCTCCTTTCACTGGCCTGGAAACCTCTGGCTGTGAGAAATTGCTCAATGATAGAGGCAGTAACTGCGTTGGGATGGGGCAGGAATGGCACCTCCCCACATGGACGTGGCAGAGGCAATGGCAAAGACCCCCAGGAAGGTCAGGAGGCCCAGAGACAATTTTGGCAGGAGCGAGGCCGTGGAATGGAAGAAGCCAATCTTTGTGTGTGAAATCTCACATGGAGCTGCAGCTATAAATAAGGATGATGGATTGATTGCTGTAAATCATAACCCTGCTGACATCCCTGAGCTCTCACAAGCAGCAGGGATGCTCGTGGGGCTGGTTGCTCTCCCTTGGCAGAGGCAGGAGATGGATTAGTCATTCGTTGTGTCTCCTGAAACCACCTCGTCCCTCCTCACAAGGCAATGGCTTGAGGAGAAGGAAGGAATTGAAGCTCCTGTGAAAAAGGCTGCGACATGTCTTCATCATTGAGTTCCCCAGACCCACAGGATCAAGTCCTCGTGCTCCCAGGGAAAGTGCCACTGTCAGCAAGGCTACTGCTTCGTTTGAGCAGAAACAAATGAGAATCTAAATCATCCTGCTTGGAGGTTAAAAACCTCATTTCTAACGGGTTTACTGGATGACACAGGGCCGTGCAGTAGCTTGTCCTCTGGATGGATCAAAGGGGATGTGTCTGCTCCCTTTGCAGCCAGGTTCACCCTCGGCCACGGGCTGACCTGGTCCAGCAAACCCTATGGAGCAGCGGAGCAGTGTGAGCTGGTGAGTGCCTGACGCAGAGCGATGGCACCTCCCTGAGCTTGAACCTCCTCCAGTCACAGGAACCCACTGGGGCACAGCGGTCACAGCCCTGCCGGGCAGCTCCCGGAGCACAGCAGCTCCCAGTGGCAGCATCGCCCAGGGCTGCTCCTCCCGTCAGCCCTTCAGAACCTTTCCTACAACGTTCTTCTCTCCAAGCTCAAACCATTCTGGGCACAAATCCTGCCCCCCCCGCCAGTGCCGCTGGAGCTCACCAGCAGCTGTGTATTTTTAGCTGTTAAAAATGTCACCCTCCCCTGCTCTGGGAGCATGTAAGTGCCGTAAGAAGCAGCCGTATGGACTTGCTGTCAATAGCAGTGGCCTCGGATGGGCTCCCTGCAGCCCCAGCAGTGTAAATTACAGCCTCCCCCCCCACAACAATGCCTGGCTGTTTATTATTGGCTTTCATCTTTATTGCCTCTTAAGGTAAAATGGTTGGAGTGACAACAGCAAAGAGCTATAGCCACAAATTTCCTCTCCTGACGGCCTCCTCCCACTTGTCAGCAGGCTGAGGTGCTCAGAGAGCCCCAGCACCTGTGAGGATGCTGAATGGGCTGCAAGCACCTGCCAAGCCATGTGGTGCCTTCCTCAACCCCAGCCACCCTCCTGCTGCCACAGTCCGGTTTGTGCCTGGGGACACGGTGCTGTGCGAGGTCAGAGCTGAGGACTGGTGGAACTGGGCTGCGCTGGCTTTATAAGCAACTTGTGCTGAGCACTTGCCATGTGCTTGAAGGAATCTCCTGTTAAGAGCCTCTTCCCAGGGGCAGGAAGCTCAGAGCAGAAGGGATGGGAACTCCCAGCAGAGACAGTGCTGCCCTTAAAGGAAACAAGATTGATCAGCCCATGCAGACGGGATCCTCGCAGGCAGGGGTTAATCCATGGGATCTCTGGGGACCCCCCTCCACCCTCCAGATAGCAGGAAATGGTGCACAGCACATTCCTTGCCACAAGGAGGGAAACATTTCTGGAGCAGGAACAGACAGGCCAGAGCAAGCTTTTCCCATCCAGCCGGGTCTGACGGGAGGATCCAGTTTCAGAGGATTAGGTAATGTCTTCGGATCGCCCAGGAACCCACGTCCTGATGTGTCTGCGCAGGAGAGCTGGGAGGGGAGGCAGCTGCTGATGGCCACGGACACACAGGAGCAGCTCCCACTCTGGCCCCACGCAGCATCCGTGCTGGACACAGCACATGGGCAGGGATGAGGCAGGGATAGAGCAGGGATGGGGCTGCACTTATTACAAGGCTTTTGTGCTATAAATTAAGAAGTCCAGACAAACAGAACCCCAGAGCTGGGTCCTTAGGAGTCACAGTGACTCAAACCCAAGCTTTTTATAAGAAAAGAAATGAAGTGACTTGGCTGCTTTACTCATCGGCTGCTTTACCTCTAGCAGGCTCCCAGCAAACACTCCTGTCTTCATCTCATTTTCTTCAGCCTAATACCCAGCATAAAAGAAACACAGCAGAACGCCCGGCTGATGACTTTAGCGCATTTCCATCTGACCCTCCCCCTGGGTTTGGGGTTGAGTGTTGAGTGAATGAGCTTTAAAAGCATCTTTTCATTTAGTCTTCCACAGCAGAAAATCTCCGAGCCAAGAATCATACCTCACTTTGTCAGTAGAAAAACAAGATGTGGGCTTAGTGGGATTGAGTTGCGTTGGAGCACGGGATGGAAAATCTTGCATATGAAGCCAAACAAGGTTTCACTGCCAGTGGTGCAAGGGGGAGAGCTGCAGGATTTTTGTGGCTGGTGTTTCTCGCCTGTGCCTTGGGATCTCAGGCTCTTTGGAAATGAAAAATCCTCATTTTAGGCAATGCTTTGCTTGAAGCGTTTTGTTAACCCTTTGCCACACTGCAAGCAAAAAGCAGGCGCTGTGTTCTGAGAGGGGAAAATGAGTTCAAGCACTCAAGATGCAGTGGTTTAGGCAATGGGCAGCTTCGCAGCTCCCCCTGCAAGAAATAGCTGAATCAGGACAGAAATTTCAGAGTCAGGGCAAGGAGAGGGGAAGGAAATGGAGATGATCAACAGTGGAGCATCCTTCAGGGGCAGGAAGCTGCTCAGAAGCGGTTGAGGCCCTGCCTGATGCCCGGGAGCATGAGAGGGATGCAGAGCTGCTCTTCGGGAACTCCGCAGCCTGCGGGGTGCTGTCAAAGGAAGGAGAAACAAAATACCTCTTTCCTTGTTTTCCACCGGTTGTTCGGTTCCAGCCCTGGAGCTGCCCTCGAAGGGGGATCGACCCGGGCAGGGGGTGCAGGACCAGGCAGGGCACGCTCCAGTCGGGAGGTGGCAGCAGCACTTTGCTGCAGGCGAGCCAGCCCCAGGGGCTCCATCCCGAAGTCCCACAGGGAAACGGCTGGAGCACGGGGGCAAGGCAGGGCCATCGGCTGCTCCCCAGGTGCCCCCGCACTGCTCGGGTCCTGAAGCCACATTGAGATGAGCTTTTAGGCAGAAGCTGTTCCCTGTGAGGATGCTGAGGCGCTGGCACAGGGTGCCCGGAGAAGCTGTGGCTGCCCCGTCCCTGGCAGTGTTCAAGGCCAGGTTGGACACAGGGGCTTGGAGCAAGCTGCTCCAG
>WYDI02007710.1:0-36919 GCA_009867235.2 Psittacus erithacus | reverse complement strand
TTGCCCAGGGAAGTTGTGAATGCTCCATCCCTGGTGGTGTTCAAGGCCAGGTTGGACAGAGCCTTGTGTGACATGGTCTAGTGTGAGGTGTCCCTGCCCATGGCAAGGGGGTTGGAAGTGGATGATCTTAAGGTCCTTTCCAACCCTTAACTATTCTATGATTCTATGACTCTTTTAAACACCTCCAGAGATGGTGACTCCACCACTGCCCTGAGCAGTCTGTTCCAGTGCTTGACAACCCTTTTGGTAAAATAGATGCTCTACAGCATCTTTCATTACAGGATCTCAAAGTGCAGGTCAAACCTAATAACCGTAAGAAATCAATAACCTCTTGAACCTTCTGTGCAAGCTCTGCAGAATTGGTGGATACATCCAGAGCATGCCCAAATAGTTATGAGTGTGCCCAAGTCCTCACCCATGGACAGATTAGCTGTGCTTATCATATTGTAGCAATGGCTGAGTACCTAGAAAAACTCAATATTAGCCAAGTCCCTCTGGTTTTCCATAAATTCCTAGAAAAAAGGAAAAGTCACAGAATCGCTGATAACTTAAAGATGTGATAGTGCTGTCAGAGACATCCAAGTCAATACAGTGGGTTAGTAACAATTCTGGAAGTAGGAGTCAGAGCTTCTGGTTCTCCCTATCCCAGTACCAGGCAAGTTGCACACTGGAGTGCATCTCCATCCCAAAACTGGCTCACACCTGTGATCTGTGTGTGACATCTCTGGCTGGTTCGGGCATGTCTTAGTCACATGTGAAAATCTGCCTGTATTATCTCTGACCCTGCATGCTACTGGGACTTCTGGGGTCATTCTTCCTGGGGAAGTTGTGCTAAAATAAGTTCAAAGTCTCTCTGATTCTTTCTCAGTGAGTCATTCATCACGGAAGTGCTTGTCTTGGTCTTCTAGACACATGGGAAAAACTGTGGGAAGAAACTGAAGAGACAAAGCAAAAGAGTTAGCATCCCATGGGAAAGTAGAGCCATAGCCTGCACTTCCAACCATGACTTCAAAGTTGGGTGACAGTGTATTGTGTATGATCAAGAAAGAAAATGTGGGGAACACTGTATCAGAGCCTTCAACAGTAGGTAGGGAAGAATAGACTCATTTCAGCTTAGTTTTTGGTCTCATCTGAGTCTCTAGTTACCAATTCTAATACCAAAGCACAATGACAGCAACACAAGCAATTAACAGAAATAGGTTTTCAACTTTTTTCCTGGTTTCACACTTGAAATAATCATTATTCTGTCCCTAACTCTTCACTTTTATTGTCTAACCCCTGTGGTTTCGTAACCAGCTGGCATTCCTCATAAAGAAATCAGCAGGTTGATTGACACTGTGGCTACCCTGAAGTCCTCTGAGGCTTTCTTATTGACTGACCATATTTTAGATAAGGTTGCCAGTGAATTATAGCTCTGCTTAAGAGCATCTGCCTCAGGGCTGCTCTCTCCTCATTATAAAACCTGATCTAATCCTGCCTGTCTCTTCAATTATGAGAGAGTACAATTCAAGAAGTGGCTTCCCCAGTGAATGTGAAATGAGATAAACTATTCTTAAGGAGGGTAAACATGAATACTCAGGACTGAAGCTAAGACTAATCCTTCTGATTTCCATGTAGTTTCCAATGGAATAATATATCACCTATCCTGCTAATGTTGACTGTTATTTCATCACAAAAATCAGTTAAAAGGTTCTACCTGTCAGTAAGTATTTCTATGTGCAGGAACCATGTGTGTGACAATTCAGGTGATAACCCTAGGAAAAGCACTGGATAAGTCACTTGCTTTAGATTCCCTACTGAAAGCCTTGGGAAATGCTTCAGCTCCATGCCAAGATACAGGAAAGCCATTTAATTTATGAGATCAATGAATGTCAGAGAGTAAAAGGAAAAGGAACAAGCTTATCTTAACATTTTTGTACGTTAGACAGATAAATTATGTCCTGGATTGCAGGATGAGTTCAACACATCTCTGCTGATGGAGATGAGTTAGTCCACCTTATAGTTTCGTGAATGAAAATATCTTACGTTGTGGGAGCATCCTGCCATACTGAATAAAGGTGAATAAAGGAGCCTGTTAGGGCTGCTGTTGGATCAGTACCTGCTCCAAGTTCCAGTAACTGAAACAACTGCCATTAATGTTTGAGGCCTTCCACACACATCACAGCACCAATGCCCAACTTCACAGGTCCTGCCTGAGCTCTAGCCTTTCTTGAACCTCACCTTTGGTGAGCACCTTTTCACTGAAGAAAATGATGTCTTTATACAGATCTTGTATATATACACATATATATGTATATAAATCTTGTATATATACATATATATACAAGATTTGTATATATATAATTTGAGTACTAGTAGATAGAGGACTTCTCCTTACAGCTTTGCGTTTCATCTGGATTAATATTAAAGAACAGAAAGATTTATTTCAGTCAGGGGCAAATGTGCATCTAGCAACTAAATTAATGGAATATGTGAACCCATGCCAAGATTATATGGCAGTTTGTCTCAATGTAACGTTACTCTAATTGTGCATTAAAACCCCAGATTATGTTCTTTCTACCAAATCTCTTTCTGTCTAAGGGAAGTTAATTACTCATTGCTCCAAATACAGAGTGCATTTTGACATGTGAATTTTTTACTGTGGGGGTGGTGAGGCGCTGGTGCAGGTTGCCCAAAGAAGTGGTAAATGCTCCATCCCTGGCAGTGTTCAAGGCCAGGCTGGACAGAGCCTTGGCTGGCATGGTCTAGTGTGAGGTGTCTCTGCCCATGGCAGGGGGCTGGAACTTAAGGTCCTTTCCAAACCCATTCTATCATTCTATGATTCTATGTCTGGTGGGAAATTATCAAGCTGACCCATTGCTGCTATCATCTATGTGTGCTGTTTGTTAGATCATTAATCTGTGCCAAGGAGGACAAGGCAGACTGTGATGTCAGGCAACAGAAGGAGGAGCATTCATCTGAGGACATAGTGGGATTACCCACATATCATCCTTCCTCATCCTCAGCCTACACTGCCAGCCCAAGGAAGCACTGTCTGTCTTGTGGACAGTACTCATAGGATCCTCTTGGAAACTTCCTTCCTTCAGCACTTGCTCCTGATCAGTCATAGTATAAAGACATAAAAAGACTGTAAGAGTAACTGCAGTGTTCAGATTATACTAGACCCATCTAGACCCATCTACAGCATTGAACAAAAGTAGACGTCCAGGGAATACTAGAAGAAAAGGGCAAACACACATGATTCCTCCATCAAAGTCTCCAGCCACCTGCAGCTTCCTGAACTGGGTGTAAGTTTCTACTAATTCCTATAGATGACTTTCAATAGATCTTTTTCCCTGTACAGCTTCCCCTTAAATTCATGTAAGATTTTGGTCACATCTTTTGCCAACAAATTGCAAAGCTCAATAGTCTTCTCATGAGAGAGGATACTGCACTACCACTGGTTAGAAATTAATTGCTGTCACTTAGTACAACTTTTCTTATAGGAAACATGATGTTAACAATAGATGAAGACAAATTTCTACAGGCTTCTCTGGTGTTGGATCTCAACAATATAGTCTAACCCAAGCCCCCTCAATATCAGCAAGATATTCCTAATTCTAGTTAGGTCTGCAGTTCCTGGCTGCCAGAAGAATATTCCAAATTAAAACTTAGTCAAAGTGAGGTTTAGCCTCTCCTAAGTAGCCAGCCTTTAATGCAGTTCTGGCTTTGTAATACTGCTTTGGTTTCTAGCAGGAGTCATCAAAACATTGATTTCACTTCAGAAAAAACCCTACAGAGTGTTTCTTCAGGAAACATAAAAAGACAAATGGTGAATGGGGCTGCCCCACTACAAACAATTATGGAAACAAATAGGTCCATTAAAGAGCTGTGCTCTCATTTACATGGCTACAGCTCAGCTAGCTAAATTGTGGCTCCTTTTATCAAAGGATTTAAATCCTGATGATCTCCTTGTAATTCCTTCAAATTTATACCATTTGTATTCTGGTTTTGATTCAGCTGTTTTCTACTGTGCTTTTAACTACGCAGAGGTACCCTGTTAATACAGTATACTTCAGTGAAGAGAACTCCCTTATTTATACTTCCAACTTCAATATTTCCCTGAACTAGACGTGCCACCATGACCCATATAGCCAATATGTCTTGCATTTGCATTCTTTTATAATGCAAGTCAGTTGTGGAGTTACGTACAAATAGACCTCAGGGGGCCCTGGCCTCCCAGCTGTATTAAATAAATCCCCTATGCACAAAAGAGGAAGAAAAGGAAGCAAAAAGCTTCCTGCTAGCTTTTCCTGGAAGCATAGAAGTGAAATAATTCACTTCAGTGTCCTGTGGAAATAAAGGGTAGTTAGAAAACATCAGAAATGAACCTTTACAAAAACACAGTCCTAGCAGTGAAAGAGTAAATATCTTGCCTGTAGAAAGGAATGGAGTTTTCCCAGTGTATTCACTCACCGTCACAGCTCTGCCGAAAGCACTTAATCTTTACTCAGGCTAAATGCCCTTGTACTATGGAAATCATAAAGGGAAAGTGCACCATTTGGATGGACATAGTTACAGTGTAGGTTTTATAGTTGATATAAACTCCTTTGTTCTGTTTTACCCAGTTGCAAATGTATGTCTGTATTGGTACTTATACAATACTCAAGCTGACTCTGATCTGATAGAAGGCACTATGTGTAGACATAATTTCTGGTTTTCTTGCAAAACATTTAAATGAAAACTTGAAAACAATTTTGGTTTAGTTTAAAATCAGACATTTTTTCAGGATTTGTTCATGTATTAACCAAAACCCACATGCCTTCCCTTAACTTTTGACAATTATTTCCATTTACTCTAAAAACCCATTTTTGTAGGGAAAAAAACCCCCTTCTTTTGGAGATACCAGTTCTTCTAGAAAAATTGATGTTAGACTTACGGTGAGCCTGTAATGTGAGTGATTCTCAGTTTGTTCCTCCTTGTGGGCACCCTGTGGGGCCTTCCTATGCATTTAAGACTTGGCCAAGTAGTATATCCATTGCCTTGAACACCAAGTCCTCCCCTGTGTGGATCTCACTGTCTTTATTCCCTGGATTTAACAGCAGTGGAAGGATATTTCATTCATCTCCTATGGTGACTTGTGTTTTTCTGTATGTCCTTTCCCAGAAAGAGACTGGAAAGAATGGAAAATCAGTGGGGTTTTTTTGTTTGTTCGTGTGTGTGTTACAGGATGGATTTTGGAGGCGGAAGCTCAGTAGTGTTTAGTCATGGCCCTTCTGCTTTACCCACTGATTTCATTGTCCTGGTCTCACAGTGTCCAGAGTCGAGACACACATTTTGTTAGTAAAGAAGTGAATGGAAAAAGGCTGGCAAAAGTTTGGCCCATGGCACATTTCATTTCACAGATCAAGGAATCAGAGAAAGCAAGCTGAAGCTTACCATGTGTCACCAGCTCTCCTAGGACCTGCCTTGTCTGGCATACAAACGTGATTTTACCAGTCCAAACACTCAATCTGAACCCCTGTTTGCATATGACATTGTATGCCAGATGAGCTTAGTTCTGCAAAATCCAAAGTGGAAGTAACTGGGACATAATTAAAAATCCCTGACTGGGAAGCATTAGATAAATGGTTCTGGTTCTGGTTTCAGTCCATCTCCTTTGTTAATCTTATTATTCAATGACTGCTTAGAGCCATCCCATGCTCATTTGGACTAAATACATAACCCAATTAAAACAATCCTGAGCTATTTAGACCTACAGAAGCAGTCTAAATTTCAGTGCTTCCAACATCTTAGATCAGACATCCAGAGCAAGAATACCTCTACCATCAGTTTATCTCCTCACATCCCAGCCATCATTAAATAAATTGTACATATGGGTTAGGAGGTTGTCATATTTCATATATGATGCAACAGTTCCAGCCAATTTCCTTAATAAGCCAGCACCTAAAGAAACTACTGGATACTGAAATTCCCTGGTACAGCTTCATGTCCGATGACAGGATACAGGACTTGGGTCTGCAGATCCACTTGGGTCCCTGGGATCATGGGAATGTGCTGAAGCAATGGCAAGAAAGGACAGAGGAAAGGGGTGTAACTAGAAGTATTCAGTCCATCAACACAACAGCTTTCCTAGCAGAGCTGGAGCCTTACCAAAGGCCTGACGGCTCTCTCCTGCTGTACGAAATAATCTGCTAACTAAATAGTTCACAGTGGAAGGAAACGAGGAAAAACGAGTAGATTGAAACAATGAAATGTTTTTCTCATCGACTGTACTTAAACCCAGCTGCAAGTTGATCTGTGTGTTAGGAATCGGCAAGCAAGGTCTTTCCAGAGCATTCTTACAAGTTTGTGATTAAAAACAAGGAATGCTCAAGAAATTAAAGCGAAAACTTAACTAAAACAAGGGCAAGAAACTCATGGCAAACATGTAGCTCAGCTAATAACTCCAAGCATGTAATTTCACCATGGATTTTATACCATTTAAGTTCACAAACTGTTCATGAGCAGATTGCAGAATTAAAACAAGCAAACAAACAAGAAAACATTTATTCATTTTTGGGATAATTAATATACAATATGAGTTAGAGATAACCCTTAGTCTACATCAGCCAGGATGATGTGATTGTCATAATTTACGCAGTGTAACTTTATCACACAAGTCAGACTGCTCTGTAGGGCTTAAAACCAGCACAATTCACTTCAGTGGTGAATCGAAAGCTTTGATGTATCAAAGAGAGTGGAGGACCTATGGAGCTGGAGAAGGTACAGAGAAAGACAGCTGAAGTCAAGGGAACGGGACAGCTGAAGTCAAGGGAACGGAACAGCTGCCTTACAAGGAGAGATGGGAAAGTCCGTGACTCTTCAGTTGGAGAAAAGGCAGATGAGAAAGGATATTACCGAGGTCTATCAGCTCCCAAAGGTGGTGGGTAAGGTCAAAGGACAAAGTTATCCACTTATCTCTCAATGCTATAATCACTGCAGCACCCCAAAAGCATCAGCTGCTTTTTGGGGGGATCCCCAAGCTGATGAACTGCTGCCAAGAGAGCTTTGTTTGGGGACACAACAAAAGAGAAGGCAAGCAGGACTCACAGATAAAACAGAGGTCATGGCCAGAAGGTGGTGGAGAAAGGTGTGCACGTAGACAACTGATCTAAGCATTCAGGCATCTTTTATGTTTTTAATGCATTTGGTGTGGGGATAACTAACCTGTAAACAAAACGAGTCCTAGTTGTATAAATTTCCACAGTTGTGTAAGAATATACAAGTGACACCATCATATATTTGCCCACCTTATTTTGGTTTGAACAGTTCAGGTCATGTTCTTGGACTAGTACATGGACTCCTTGTTAGTCACGCAAGAGCTGGGCTTCCCAACATCAGAAATGCCATGAATAGTGGTAGAATGAGTAACATTCTACTCCTTTCATTAGTAAAATGAAAGTCAAAGAAACTCAAAAGGACCGTAAATCTGATTTAACTGATGCATGCATAAAGGCTCCGCTATAGGACATTCTTGTGCCCATCGTTTTGGTCAGGAGCAAACATCTGTCTGCAAGGGCAAGGAGTTCATTAATCAGCATGCAGCCATCTACACTGTGTTTTATTGTCTCAGTTTGCTTTCCTGCTTTCCTGACATAGCTTTAAATTCCTCACAGTACTGATGAAGGCACTTCTTTTCCTCACACATGGCTTCTCCCTTTGCCCCTTCCCACTCTGAATATGTACTTGAACTTGGCAGACACAGATCCCTGAACTTGACTTTTTTAGTTTCTTTTGTTATCTTTTTCTCCTTCTACACCTGCAAATGCCCGTGGGTGTGATTTTCTGTCACCAGTTACACAGGAGTACAATTTGTGCCTCTCAGAGGGCTTATAAAACTGCAGGCACTGCTTCTTTTTTACCCAGTGCTGGAAAACAAAACACACCTTAAATTATGTACCCATGGGTGCAAATTATAAGGATAATGCTTAGACAAGATTGGGACTTTTCCAGCGAGGTGGCTTTTTGCTAGGAAACAAAGGGAATAAAACCTGTACAACGTGATAATCACCTTGTCCCACCTCAGAATAGCAAGAACTCAGAATGTAGAGCATTTACTTAAAATGAGGGCACTGAAGTCTAACCTTGCTCTGCCTAATTCAGAATGAGTAATTGATTCTGGGGTCTCACATCTCCAGTGGATGCCCTGCCTGTGGGGCTACCAATGACCCTTCTCAACGTCATTGACTGAAGCTGTCTCACCTAAACTATTGACTCAGCTCTAGGAAGTCTGTCTGACTGCTTCAGCATCCGCAGGACTTGTTAAGTCTGAGAGTCACAGATGGGTTTTCATTGAGACAGAGCTAAATCCCAGCCTTTCTAACAAGCTATGAATGACTGAGTTTCCAGGTGATCGTGTCCCTCCAAGCATTGGCTTGGGGCTTTGAAGGGTTCACAATGAGCAAAGAAGCTCCCAATAGTCTCTACAGCTTCTGCTAAAATCATATTATCTTCAGGCAAAGCCTGGAGACTTGACTTCAGAACAAACCCTTCAGACTGAAAATGGTATAAAACCTTTAGAACCCTAAACACATTATGCATCACCCCATGCATCCCATCTTGAGGCAGAGCAAAAGATGGCTTTGCTGGCACTGGTTTCTTAAAATGTCTGTTGATAACTATAAATAGCCTTGAAATTCAAGCAGAGTTAGTCCACAAGGGTCTAGGTACTCCGGGAGTATGCTGTGGGCTGTATTTGCCTCCTTTTTTCTAGTAAGAAGGTACACACATGCATCTTTCTCCATGTGTGGAAACAGTGCACATATTTACAACCAATTTCCTTCTTAGATGACTGTAGTCACAGGAGAAGAAACCAGCCTCAAACAATTGGTCCTGGCCAGCTGTAGCTGAAGGAAATCTGGTAGCACAGCCATAGGAAGAGGTACTCTGAGGTCCTGCTTCCCTTTCCATGTTGCAGCACAGCCAAGGTGCGGAGATGAGGCCAAGGCAGGGAGTGACACGTCTCTCACAAAATGTTGCTGGTGCAGGTCCTTCATCATAGATGTCCTCCCTTGGATTCAAGAGTGCTACTCCGCAGGAGGACTTATCTCCATTGAAGCTGCAAACTGGTCCTGACCTATATGTAAATATAGTGGTGAAAAACTGTGGTGAAAAGAATGTGGAGTTTGAGAGGACTTCTTTTATGGTAAAAGCCTCTTACTTCTGATGAACTAATCTGAACAGGATGAATCTTCACTTGGCCACTGCTTAGTCCTCTAAGCTTCATTGCTCAGTGACAGATTATATTTCTTCTCCAGCCTTGATGACAAAGAACAGCACTAAATTGAAGCTCTGTCGCATCCTGCTTCGTTAGAACATAATGAGGCAAAATTACAGGGTTTGTTGGCACCACTCAGCAATTCAACACAGTGATCATCCTCAAAGCCAGCAAAGAAAGAAGGCTACCAACCCACTCTGCAGTGCCTGGTGCTGGCTCAGGGTCCATGCAGAAGATCCACAAAGGCTTTTCTAAGGGGTTTGCCATCATGATAGCATCTGGCACACTAAAATAAATCAGAAAGATCCCAAAAGGGACCAGGGGCAAACAGGGCAGATGTAGCAGCTGAAAGACACTGGAGCAGAGCTGGCTCCAGCATTGCCATTCCTAAGGGCTGGAAGCAGCATTAATGGGCCCCATGTGCTACAGGAATGCAAAGCTCTGCGTGGGCTGGGAGAGATTTATGCTCTTGACATTGGGGGGACTTCCTGACTAAGAGTTAATTGCTTTGGACTGTGAGTGTCTCTGCTCTGAATTACTGCAACTTTATTAAACAGCAAACCTAAGGGAGCAGCAAAGCCAGAGGCGGGCTGTCATCCTGTATAAGATGCCACTGGTTTAACCTCACATTTCTGAGGATGTAGAACATGCAGTATTTTTGTTTAATGAAGCTCATGTTTACTTCTCATTTAACTGTCATTAAAGATGAGACTGGTCTCATTATGGTTGTTTTCTAGTTTATGTCTTCAAGAAGGACCAATAGTGAAGGTATGTGGAAGAATGTAGGAGCAGAGCAATGCAATAGTGCTTTACCAGTCCGCAACAAGCTGTGGCATGTGCTGAGCCACAGATGGTCTCTTTGTGTTTTAGTAACCTTCAGTAATTTCAGTGATATTTATGAATTTGTCCATCAATGAACTCATGTAAACTGCTGGCAGCCCAAACGTCCCACAGCTCAACCAAATGTTGTGTGAAGAACTGTCTCCTTTTGTTTGTTTTGTACTTGCCATTTGCCAATCATTACTGTTTATACATGGTATTTAGGTGGTTGTGCAGGTTGTAGCATAGTTTAATTGGCAGAATGACATACTTGAGACCAGATTCAAAAGACTAGAGACTAGAGATCCAACTGTCCCATTTTTTGTTCATCTCTGACTGCTGACCATCAAACCTGAAGTTGAGCTTCACATGGGGAAAGAATCAAAGTGTTTGAAGGATTTGCTTAAGGTGAGATCACCTCAAGAAACAGACATTCAGTTATAAGCTCACTGGTCCAAGAACTTTGCTTTGATCTGTGTAACCTATTGAGCCACTCCACAAAGTTTCGGATACTCAAACAAAGAGGAAATGAAAGCAAGTAGAGGGACATACTGCAAAAGGGAGAAAAACAGCTCTGTGGGAGGGAAAATGGGTGGCTCTGAAGATCTGGAGGAGTCACATGCACAGAGGTACAGTAATAGATGGAAATGTCAATGGGATAGAGGGAAAAAAAAAGAAATAATTCGCTGATTTAGTTCTGTGCTCAGTTTGAAATGGTTTGGTTTGAATGTGTACACAGAATAAAGAAAATCACAGACCACAGGAATGACAAAAGCTGAGGAGAACAAGGTCCCTTTTGTCAGGACCCCCTCATGCCACCACATGGTTAACAGAACCTTTATTCCTCAGCCCCTTATTAACACAGAGCTGTCAGGCTCCACTGGGAACCTTGAATACTTTTAAATCATCCCTGTGGTTCCCTGAGCATTCAAATAAGACAGAAATACACTCAGCTAACTTATTTAGGAAGGCCTTCTCCCCTTTCCTGTGCTGCTCACATTGCAGTGCATTGCTGACATCATTTAAAGTATTACTGGCAAATAATATTGCTTTGTGCATTATAAATAGAAATCAGGCAGCAAATGCAATTAAGTGCGGACAGAAAGGCACAAATTCCTGAGCAGAACAGCCTGTGTGTCTGACAGGAAATAGAAAAACTTTGTTAAGTTTGCCAGTGACCACCCTAATTGGGTCTTGGATTTATTTTTATGATTCTTTATAGATGTGGCATTACATGTCTGCAAAATATAACAGCTTCTTGAATCCAAAACTAAATTCACCAATATAAGATGTTTCCAGGATATCTCAAAGGGTTTAAAACTGAATTCATTTGAATTATGCTTTTCCGGTGCAACAGATAATAGTAAACAGGAGGTTAAACAGATACACATCAGGGTTATATGGGCAAAAAGTAACAGCAGATATCTGTGAAGCACAGGTTACTGACAAACCCTTAATTTGGTTAGAAATGCCCTTCATCCATAATAAAGATTGTGGTGATGAAATATTCTTCATTCACTATAGCCTATTCAATGGGATCCGCCAGTATAGGCAAGGCAAGGCAAGGGAATCTTTGTCCCAGGCTGGCCAACTTGGTGAGGTGGGCTTTAAACTGAAGGACTTGTGGGGACTGGGTCCAAACTGACAACAGTCAAGTCATTGCAACCAACTGGGGAGTAGGCCAAGCCAAGCAAAGGGGCGACAAATGTTCCTTAGCTGCTTCCCAAGATGAAAACCAGAAGACCAACCACCTCAAGTGTACACTGATGCATGCAGAACAAACAGGAGGGACTGGAGCTCCACACCCAGTCAGAAAGTTGTAGTATCATAGGAATAAATGAAATATGTTGGGACAACTTGTGTGACTGAAGGATCACAAGGGATGGCTATAGGCTGTTTTTTAATGACAGGAAGGGAAGAAAAAGAGGAAGAGTTGTGCCCCATGTTAAGGAGAACCTTGAATGTACAAAAGTCAGTTATGGCGATTGTGGAAGCCCTACTGAATGCCTTTGGGTCAAGATCAGCAGGGTCATCTCCAAGGGGGATCTTACAATAGGCATCTGTTACCAACCTCCAAACCAAGACTAAAAGGCCAATGAAACAATATTTGGGTCACTTAAGCAAGATTCAGGTCGACAGAACCTGGCTCTATGGGTGACTTCAACTGTCCAGACATTTGTTGGATGAACAATACAGCAGCTCACATGTCATCCATCAAGTTCCTGGAATGTGTAGAGGACCACTTCCTCATACAAATGTTAGGTGTGCCAACCAGGAATGAGCCACTGCTGGACTTGCTCCTCACAGGTCAAGAAAACCTGTTTTGTAATATCTCAGTGATAACCTTGGAAGCAGTGATCACAATAGTGTTGAGTCTGGTATCCTGCTGAGCATGCTGAAAGTTAGTATTAAGACTTTAGAAGAGCAGACTTCAGCTTTGTCAGAGCTCACTTGAGAGGGATTCTGTTGGAAACTTCCATGGAAGGTAAAGAAGCTAACAAGTGCCAGAATCCCCTTTAAAGCTAAGGGAAACAGGTGAAGCAAGAAACCCCCCTGGCTTAACTGCATCCTTCCGAGTCTGCTTAAAACCAAAAAGATGAGTACCAGAGATGGAAATGTGATAGAACAACTGCTGAGAACCACAAGGGCATTGCCAGGGCTTGCAGAAGTGCAGTTATGTGCAGATTGAAGTGAAATTGTCCAGAGATGTCAGAAACTATAAGACAATGTTCTTCAGGTACACAAACAACAAGAAGAAACAGAAGGAAAATATTGTCCCACTGTTAAACATCAAAGGTGAATCAGCCACCAACAATGCTGACAAGGCAGAGGTTTGCATGACTTTCTTCACCTCTGTCTATACAGGCACTGTTGGGCCCCAGGCATTGGAAACAAAAATACAGGTTGATGTAGACACAGATACACTGTCAGTGGATGAAGAGTTGGTACGTGAACTATTACAGGAACTTGACCCCTATGAATTGATGGCCCCCGACAATATCCATTTGAAGGCATTAAGAGAGCTAGCTGACATTGTTGTGAGGCTGCTGTCCATAACCTTTGAGAAGTCATGAAGATTGAGGAACATCCCAGAAGGCAAATGTCGCCCACATCTTAAAGAAGGGCTGAAAGGAGGATCCAGGAGAGTATAGTCCCATAAATCTCACCTCAGTCCCTGGGAAGATGATGAAGCAAATCATCCTGGGGGTTGTCAGAAGTCAGATCAAGCACATGATTGGTAAAAGCCATGACTGGGATTCACCAGAGGCAAATTATGCTTGACAAACCTGATCACCTTCTACAGCAAAGTAACCTGTGTGGTTGATGTGGGGTGAGTGGTGGACATCATCTACCTGGATTTCTCCAGGGCTTTCAATACAGTTTCCCACAGCCTCCTCCTAGATAAACTGATTCATCACAGTCTAGACAAGTGGTCTGCGTTGTGAATGGGGAATTGGCTGACCAGCAGCACCCAGAGCGTAGTGGCGAACAGCTCTTTTTCCAACTGGCAACAAGTCACTAGTGGGTTCCCCCAGGGATTGATGTTGTGCGCAAGGCTGTTCAATGCCTTCATAAGTGATCTGGATGGTGGGATCAAATGTACGCTGATGAAGTTTCCAATGATCCAAACTAAGTGGGGAAGTGGATGCTTTGGAAAGGAGAGCCACACTGCAGAATGACCTAGGTAGATTGGGAGAGTGGGGTAACAAGAACCTTATAGAGTTCAACAAAGACAAGTGCAAGAGCACCTGAGTAAACACAATCCAGCACAGGCTGATATCTACTTGGCTGGGAAACAGCTCTGTGGAATGGGGCCTGGGGGTCCTGACACAAGCTCAATAACGACTGAACAGTGTGCAGCTCTGGCAAAGAAATCCAGCAGGATTCTGGGTTACATCAACAAGGGCATCACCAGTAGAGACAAAGAAGTCATTGTCCCACTCTGCTCAGCACATGTCAGACCACACCTGGGATACTGTGTTCAATTTTGGTTCCTGCTATGCCCTTGCTAGGGAGAGGCCAGAGAGGGTCCAGAGAAGGGCCACAAAGATGATCCAAGGACTAGGAAGCTGTGTGAGGAAAGGCTGAGAGAGCTGGGATTGTTCAGTCTGGAGAAAAGAAGGGTCAGGGCAGACCTTATCACCATGCTCCAGTATATAAAGGGTGGCTACAAAGAAGATGGAAACCCTGTTTTTACAAGGAGTCAGATGGAAAAGGTGAGGGGTGATGGGAACGTGTTACTCCTTGGGAAGATTCTGATGGAACACAAACAGAAAATTTTTCACAATGAGAGCAATCATCCACTGGAATAATCGCCGCAGGGAAGTGGTGTATTTCTCAACACTGGATACTTCAAAGATTCATCTGGACAGGGTGCTGGGGCATCTTGTCTAGACCATGCTTTTCTCAAGAAAGGTTGGACCAGATGATCCTTGAGGTCCCTTCTGACCTGCTATTATATGATTCTATGACATTCCAGCTCCTTAAACTACCTAAAACATCAACTATGCTGCAACCTAAGATGCCGTACAGAGAGCTAGTTGGGAATCATACCCATTTTTCAGGATTTTCACTTGGCATCAAGATATGTACTACTTGGGCATCTTCCACATAAAATATGAAGCAGATGTAAAAGTCCCCAGTCAACTTCTCAGAGTCTTCAGCTTATTTTTGTATAGGTTAATTTGATATACATTAATATGATTAATTTTATGGATTTTTTTAGTTTTGCTTCTAGCAGTAACTTCCACAAGAACATTGTAGACATTTTTGGTGACAATTAGAGCAAAGAAGGTCAAGTTTCCAACAGCATCTATCATTTTCTGCTGGGGTAGCAAAGCCTTTGGGAAGATTAAGATTAATCTTTACTGCTTCCTGGCTCCTAAAGATAGCATCCAGGCTCTCCCCTAACTGCACTGCAAGTTCATTTCACAGCTAAAAACTCTCTGTTATCAATGATCTGTTCATATCCCTCCCTCACTTCTTCCTCAGATTGCTTCCTCTTTAGTGTTTTAGAGAAAGATTCAGCCAGCCTGACAGTTTCCATATCAGTACTCAACATCGAGTTGCAAGAATCCGGTCTGGTAACTGCTAACTGGATGTTTATTCTACAGGCGTTTCTGGAGCTTTCTGTAAACCCAAAGACTCAAAAAACATTGGGCTAGAATCAAATAGTTTCCATTTTGTATTGCAAACCTCATTTTTTCCATGAGATTTCCATCAGAAAATATTTGGAAAACATATTTCCTCCCAAACCACATTTTGTTTTTGAAGAAGCTCAGCTTTACTCTCCAGTTCTGCTGGAAAAGCAGGAGGAACCAATGTCAGCTTTGCTTTGCTGGAAAAAGCAATTGCAGACTCTGCTAGGGGATGGAGGGCTGTGTGTATCCCCAAAGCACACGGAGAGGTATGTAGAGATCTCAGCTCTTCTTTAGCTTTGCCGGACATGAACCTTCTGTGATCTGAAAGCCAAGTGGCTGAGCATTCCCAAACTCCTTGTGTTTGCAAGCCAAGTGCTCCTATTTTCCCACTTTGTGGGGCAGTGACATTGAGTGCAGATACCCAGCACAGGTGAAGCATTGAGGCACAGATATTACAAACCAAGGACTGAAATGTGTTTAGGATTCAGTTAAAGGGGATCTGGTGCAGACACAGAGACCTGGAGCTCATTTCATGATCATGGTCAGGGTCAGTGTACGTGATCCTACACGTATGGCAAAGCTCCCACTGATCCTTACTATGTTGATGAGGACATGAATGAGCTGAGACTGAGGAAACACTGAAAGTACAAGAGAGCTTTAGAAGTACTTTAATTACAACCCTTTGCTTTAAGAATGTAACTATGATCTACATTAGTAATTTATGCTACAGATCTGTAGTCAAAGTACTGCACAGCCAGTGTGATACTGCAAATGGGAGTTTAATAATTGCTGATTACTTTAGAAACGTTGTCTCGTAAAAAAGACATAGGAATAAGTGATAATCATGGCTGAAGGATTACTGCTATTGATTTAAAAGCTTGCTGGGACAGATCTGAAATCCCAAAGCCAGAGCATTTGTTATAGCAAATAAAACCACGAAGAAGAACAGACTGGCAGAGTCCTTGTTCAAACAACTGGCAGGCAAGAAGCAATAAATCACGAGCAAAACATTTCCTAAACTTTCCCTTTAAATAAATTAGGTGTTTGTAAAATAGCTTGGGAGAACATGTTGATACAGGACTGCTAGCGAGGTAATGAGCCAAATCCAGCTCTGCATTTCGGCTGAGCTGCATCGAGGATGAATTTGGCTCCATCTCTCTATAAACATGAATCAAGCTGTTTGCATTTTGTCGTTATGCTATCCCCGACCCAAGAGGATACATTTCCTTGGCAACAGCAATTAAGAGCCTGACAGAAACACCACGCATTATCTGCATAATTTTTTTCTTCCTTGACTAAAGTTGTCTTTTCCCACCCCTATCCCTCCCTTGGTTAGGAAGATTAAGGGGCCCATCCAGTTTCCTGCAATATCAAGGATAACATTTCCACTGGTTTTGATTGATGCAGCAGAGGTTTCTTCATTTTGTAATTATTTATTGGATTGAGAGGCTGAGCCAGGCAGCATTCCCCGCTCCACTGGCTCTGGTGTTTGCATTTTGGTTTATAAAACTTCTCTTGTCCATGATGAATGCAAAGAGACAAGGAAGGTGACTACACCAGTGCTGTGCTGGAGCTTTCTGGTTTTCCAGGTGTTTGGGGGAGATGAAAGCAATTAATGGGGATTTCTTTGGGAAATTCACTGAACTATACAGGTATTTTGGGATCACACACATATATTTAACCAAGAGACTCATAAGATTCATCAGGGTTTTCCTCCAATCAGTTTTGGTCAAATGGATCCTGTCTATGTCAAAGTGACTCCTCTGGCTGCACAAAACAACTGGCTCAGGTTTTGGGTCCTGCTCCCATAGATATTCCCTTAAATGCAAGATGTATCTTATAGGCATTCCAAGAAGGAACATGAGATTTTGTGGATGTCTCTGACTGAATTTGCCATCAGGAAAATGGGATGATCATGCTTTCCTTTTACTAGATAGTGCAATCTTTAGGATCATCTCCCAGATTGTGTCTGTACTGCAGAGCTTGGATCCTGGCTAACCCTTTAGAAGCAGCTGTAACCTTCACCACGATCTCCTAACATGACATAAACAGATATTTTGATGAATGTAAACCCTCTCACAAACCCTTATCAAACTTCTCTTCCTGATCTGACACAAACCAAGACTAAATCATCACACTTTTTCCCAACTAGATTACACATCAGGATAGAGGAACAGCATGCGCATCAGTTATAACATACAAGATACTACTTACTGAGCAGCAGCCGACCTCTGCTCAGAGCTGTGCAGAATGCATCCCTGTCCTTAAGGAATTTTGTATGTAAAAAAGCTTAGTCCTGTCAAACTTCATTTTCAGAGGAGACCTCAGGGACTCTTTCAGGGCACACGTACTCAGGTTTTAGGCAATCACTGCCTCTGTAAGCAGCGAATTTATTCCCTTGCACTGAGCTGAGCTGTTGACAATGCAGCTCACTGTAATGAACGCTCACCTCTGTTGGAGATAAAACCTGCTTCTGCTCACTTGAGATGGCTGAACCTAACTCGTAGCCTTTTAGCTGTCATTGCAAGGAGCCAGGAGGCAAGTAACATGACATGCAGTCAATGCTACAAGAGAACACTATTTCTCTTGCCTGCATCTGAAAACCCCACTGCGGCACCCTGTGGAGCTTTCACCTGATTGATGGCAAGAGAAATAGCAAGAGACCAAAACAAAATCTGCTTTCCTCCTGCCTTGCTTGTCTGCACAGCGATGCGATAACCCCCCTATCAGGAGCAGCAGCCCTTTTCCGTTAGCAGAAGTAAGCAGTCATTACCACCACAACCAAAAAAGCCTGAATCTGCTTTTTGCTGCTTTTGAGCGATAGGCTGAGGGGAGGTGGATTTTCCACATCTGTTTCCTCCATTTACCTCCCATTTGCTGCTGCAGGGCAGGAAACGCACTGTTCCATGCACCAGCCGCTGACCCCTCCAGGACCCAGCCTGCAAGTGGCGCTGGAAGTCCTTCACACTTCATCTGGTGGAGCTTTGAAAACAAGGATTGTTATTAAACCCAGCCCAACATGCTGCATCAGGGCAGGAATCTGAATGAGAGTGTGTTTGCTTGAGTGTAGTAAAGAAAAAAGGAAAAGAAAAAGAAGTCAGTGAAGGGAATAAAATGGAAGCGTGGCCTCACCCAAGTATTTCAATAGCTGCGCATGTCAGTGTGAGGAAACAGCTCTTTCGTGGCTGTCCTTTCACAATGCACTACAGACCAGTGCTGTCACAAGTTCCTTTAGTGCCTGTCTCTCTCTGCTTCATAAATCTCCTCCAGGATGTCCTCTCTGCAGGATGAGCCATGTTTGAGTCATTCCTGCTACAGACAGGTCACTAAAGGTCTGTTGCCTGGATGAAAATACTCCAACACCCTGTTACAGAATCATAGAATAGTTACGGATTGGAAAGGACCCTAAGATTATCCAGTTCCAACCCCCTGCCATGGGCAGGGACACCTCACACTAAACCATGTCACCCAAGGCTCTGTCCAGCCTGGCCTTGAATACTGCCAGGGATGGAGCGCTCACAGCTTCCCTGGGCAAACCATTCCAGTACCTCACCACCCTCACAGTAAAGAACTCCCTTATATCTAACCTGAACTTCCTCTGTTTTAGTTTGAGAGCCCAGCCGCAAGGCAGGGTAAGCTCCTTTCCACCCATGGCTCCCATGAAGTTTCCCTTCAGCCTTTATGTGCTTTGGAGTGCCACCAGCCAATATTACTCCCCAAAATAACCTGCCAAGAAACTCTCCCAATTGCTCCAGGGCTTCCTCCTTTACACAGCTTGTATCTTGCAAGTGTGTTTGCCATAGCAAGGATGTGTCTCTTTTCCTAAAGCTTCAAAGCACAGAAAAACATGTTCTTCCCCACCCATCCCCTGCTGACAAGGAATGCTTATGAGCAATGAAAGATAAACACTTGTCACTCAAAACCTCTTTTCCAAGTAACCTCCAGTCATCTGGCCCCAGTCTCTTACTGCAGAGCCAGATAAGTTCCCGTCCTGATTTCATCCAGGTTGTTTTCACACTCTCCAAAACCTGAAACTTGCATGCTGACAAGCTCTTGAGACTGATTAAAAATAGCCTGAGTTAAGCAAAAACACCAGCCGTGTCTCTGTAAGTGCAACAGCCTGTCCCAGAACCTCACACAGCACCTTGGCTAACTTGGTGGAGGCTGAAGTGTCACTTCAGAGGTCGCCTTTTCAGCTTGGGTCTCCCAGAATGACTTACAGGAGTCTTACTGAAGGATGGTTCCTCTTATCAGCAAGGGATAGGAGACAAAAGGGGAAAAAGGTTGAAATCTTAAGAGGTTTATAGCTCCTACAGCAGGAAATGAGAAAGCAATGCTAAATTGCATGGATGAAGAATGCAATGGCTTCCTCTGGAAGGCAGGCAGAGCACACAGAGAGACCACTAAAGTCTTTCTGTCAGTATTGTGTCATTCTGCAGATGGTGAAGTCTGCACAGGTGCTGCTTCTGGGTAGCAGAGGAATGTGTGAGCTAAGCAGAAGAGCAGGAGATGAAGAGTCAAAGAGGAGCAGGGATTCAAAAAGTGCTCTGAAATACCATCATGACTCCCTTTAACATATGTTGCTTCATCAGCAGAAATCAGTATAAGGCAGTGCTGTTCATCACACCTGTGAAGGATGTGCTTTCCTCTTCACCTCACCCCAGCCATTTACTCCCCAACATTCTCCTGAATGAGACGTGATCTGAATACTCAGCCGAGTGCAAATGAATCCCTGGCATGCACAGAACTTCAGGGCTTACTTAGTGTGGGGTGTTCACTATAGCTCCAGGATTATGTACAATTAGACTGTCTAGACCACATTCAGAGGGGATGTGGATAGGGTGAGGATTACCAGCTGGGAAATCAGATATCCAGTGGGAGGGTGGGGAGCAGGGCTGGGGTGGGAGATGAAGCCAAGTAGAAATACAAGAAAGCACCAGATAAATTGCCACTGGGATGGATTTATTGTACACCCTCAGCTTCCTTGCATTAGCCATGTCCTGTGCTCCTACTGCAACATCTGAACCCTTTGCAGTCTTGCATGTTTTTCTTCCTTCACATCCCTGATAGCAACAAAAGTGGTATTGCCTTCTCTTAACACTGGGTCAGTAAGACATAATTTGGTGATGATGTTCAGATATGCTGAGCTTCACCTCCCATTTGCCTTCTGTGTGTGCCCTGTGTTTCAGAGACACCAAGCTTAGATGTTTCTTGGATAAAAAAAAACGTGGTCCTCCACGTGTGTTCTGTCCTCTGGGTTCATACAGAGGGTCTGTGGCCCTCTTTATGCTCAGTTCAGACCAAGAACTGAACCCAGGTGCCCATGCTCTTCTTCTAATCCTTGAAACATGCTCTCACCCATAGCCCTTCCTTTCCAATGGCCTGAGATGTTCACATTATTGCCGGGTGTAGGAATAGTCCTAAAGACATCTGTAATACAGAGTCACAATCTATTTGACATGCCATAGTGAGTACTTCTCAAAATGAGAACTGAAGAATGTCCTGTTTGGTTCCTCTTGATGTCCCCTGCAGGCAACTGAGCCCAAATCTACCCCTGCACCAGTGCTAAGTATCAAAGATGCACAGGGAAGATGACTTGTGCCTCCCCAGCCTCAGGCTCAGGATATAGAGACTGGGTTTTGTGAGACAAATCACAGCAGCACTGAGTGTTATTATTCTTACTTGTATCTTGAGGTTTAGTACCCTAAAGCTACTCAGGATGACATGAGCTCTCCTATTCTGCCCCCCTGGGGTATTCTCCAGGGAAGCAGGTGTAGATGTGCTTTCTGGACACTTCGCGTGGTCTCTGCAAGAACATGGTGGCCACCCACAGTGGATCACTCCTGTTCTTGTTCCTTTGCATTGGACTGTGCTCTCTGCCTATCTCAGTGTTTTGGAGCCAGATGGTCCTGCAATTTGTTGCTTCTTGCAGTTGGGCTCTGCCAGCCTGAGCAGACGGACTGGAGCATTCCTGCCTGGGGAGAGCAGGAAACCGTTTCTGCTAAAGCGTAGGAGCTATTGCAAATACATCAGCAACGTCTAGCATGGAGGAGACCCTGCTGCCTTAGAAACATATTTTTAGCCAATCTGATACTGAAACATGACCATATTTTACAGAGCAAATCATTTACCCTGCTCCAGGCAGGGCGTGGGCTTGGAAGGCTTCATGCAGTTCCAACTATGAGCAAGGAGCAACTGGTTGGGGAAAACACACATTTTTCACTGCATGAGCTGAAAAACCGAACACCAAAGTTCATTTGCTTCTTTTTTTACTCCTCCGTCAGTGCTGTTGGATGACCTGCAGGTGCCTTTTGGCATCAGTCTTGTCCTTTCCCACTCTCCTTGCTGAAATAAGACTGAAAGTTGGGGGGAAGGATGATATTTTTCTGCAGACCTCTTTAACCTGCTTGTGCTAACCCTGGTGGGCAGCAGCCCTGCATAAGGATGTCCTGCCTGCTCTTGATCCCAGAGGATCAGTAGCCTTCATCCCTGTATGGATTAGCTAACTGGTCCTATGCTCAGGGCATGCCCTGGTGCTGGGGACTGTGAGTGCTTTTATACTGCCTATAGCAGAAAATACTCGCTTCCCTCTGCTCCTATCAGTCCTTATATCACAGATATTCCACAGTCCCCAACTCTTCTAGTTCCCAGGGCTCTGTGTAACATCTTAGTGGTTTTCCCTGCCTCCTCTTGGCCCTAAGAAGGGATGTGCTGCCGCTCTTCAACATCCCACTTGCTGCAGGGTGGATCCAGGAAATACTCCACTAATCATTTTGGCACTAAGGAGACACTTTCCCTTCCTAACAAACCCAGAGGGACGTTTGGTTTTATTTTCCCTGCATGACAAGCAGCAGGCAGCGTAGGTGCGGAGTACTTGGGACGTATCCCACTGCACCACAGCTGGCAAAGCAAATCTTTCCACAAGGTTTTCACCACTTGACTGGCTTCCTCCCTGCAGGAAATCCAGCCTCTTCTATTAGCAGAGATGATAGATGGAGCTTTGTTTGCAGCTCCCCTTCCACAAGTGAAGCCAGTGCTGACTAGTAAACACGGTACCACCAAACGTGAGAAGCAATACTCAGAGCTTGGAAGATAACGTTGTTCTTTTCTACTGACTTGGGTAAGAGCCATTGCCAAATCCTTGACCTGTGAGCAAATAGCTCCTTATTACTGCAATTTCCTTTCCAGCACTACACCAAAGCCCTGGCTGGGACTGGAATCAGGCTCCAAACCTACTATGCAGACCATACAGATACACTGCTTCTTATGGCACTCACTTTGAAGGCTGGTTTGTATTCTTATTTTATTGGTATTGGTTTGTATTGTATTGGTATTGAAGGTATTGAAGCAGGGCCAGATACAACATGTTCAGCCTGGAAAAGAGAAGGCTGTGTGGAGACCTCAGAGGAGCCTTCCAGTACCTCAAGGGGGGCTATAGGGATGCTGGGGAGGGATCCTTCATCAGTGGCTGTAGTGATAGAACAAGGGGTAACAGGTTCAAACTTAAACAGGGGAAGTTTAGATTGTATATAAGGAAGAAGTTCTTTACTGTAAGGATGGTGAGGCACTGGAATGGGTTGCTCAAGGAAGTTGTGAATGCTCCATCCCTGGTGGTGTTCAAGGCCAGGTTGGACAGAGCCTTGGGAGACATGGTTTAGTGTGAGGTGTCCCTGGCCACGGCAGGGGGGCTGGAACTGGATGATCTTAAGGTCCTTTCCAACCCTTAACTATTCTATGATTCTATAGGCAGAGACCTGACTCACCAGGAAGGGTTTAGCTGCAAGAGAATGTAGCATGTGAATGGAAACAAGGAATGTGAAGATCACTACACTTGATCTGATCTGAAGTCCAGTAATCTCAGTATCCAGTCTCCAAATAAAGCTGAAACCAGTGGCTTTGAGAACAGATAAGCATATCCCTTCAGCCATGAGGATTATATTTTTCTTCTAGAAGTGCTGATAACTTAAAAATCTATAAATCTTGTCTTTTTAGATCTCTCCTCCCCTAACCCCTAACTTCCCATACAAGCCCCCTATCTCCCAGTTAAAAAAAGGGCCTGAAAACTGAAGAATGTGAGAAATTTGAGCATTATATCAACCTCTACATAGTACTTCATCATCTTGAGTTAAAAGAAAGGAGGCTATAAGAGAAAGAGATGAAATACTGATATTGATATTGGTAGGGCTGTATGAAACAAGGAAAGACTGGGAAAATCCTCTTTATGCAAGCAGACTCAGAGAGGGCAAGTTCATCTGGATCCTTTCCTGAAGTACTTCATGGCATGCAGTATTTTTAATATAAGCCCTCATTTTCTTTCTTTTTAAAAGACTTTTTCCAAGAACTCTGTTAGCTTGGAGCTCCTGGAGAATCCAAAGTGAGAGATAGAATCCTGGATCAAGTCTTTAGGGGCAAAGTGGCTGATTTCCTGAGCACAGGAGGAGACCTAGTTCTGGAGAGAAAAAAGCTTAAAGATACAAAAGACTGAAGAAAAACTCCTTGGAGGAGCTTCCAGAAGAGGACTTTTATCTTGCAGGTCTGCCAAAGGTCCAATGCTACCTAAAGGCCATGCCAACAACAGTTCACTCCCCTGGAATTTGCCTTGGGAAACAACTTTTATGATTAAAAGGAAAAGCTGTAAATGGTCAGAAGTTTTGCTGACTCCATTTCATGGATACTGGAATGTAACTGAGAGCATTAAGTTCTCCAGTGAGATGTTTTTGGGAGCTGTGGTGGTCCAAAACCAATTTGAAAAGAAGTGATTTGCATGTTCTATAAAAAAGGCAGGAGGTGAGGAAAGATTCACTGAGCGCAATGAAAGAGCTCGGGATTTATATGGAATAAAATAATAACCAGGCTCAACTGCCAAAGCCCTTAATGACCACTTTCCCTTACAGAGATGGAAAAAAGAAGAACCAGCACCTTTTATTTTAACCTCACATTTCCAGGAATGACTTTGCTTTGGTTTTCACAGCAGGATTAGAAAAGGTAGGATTAAGATACCAAGATAAAGGTCATCCTCAAGTATATTTAGCCTGACTGGAAGTAGGAAATACCAGAAATCCCTCCAGAATCCGAGCTCTTCTTGGCCATTTCAAGAAATGCAGATAAATCCCCCAACATCTGCTTGCTTCACTAAAGGCAAACTGCAAACCATCTGCTGTTTGAAAAGGGATACCCAATGTAGTTTGCTCCTGCATTGGATGATGCTTCATGCCCTGCATCTTTTCCATGCAAGCCACCAAGGGTGACAAAAGGGACATCCCTAGATCGTTATCAGCACTAGCATATGATAGAGCTGCCAAGGAAACTTCTGCCTCTGCTCCCCTTCAGATGAGCTGTAATAAAGGCCAGCTCAAGGAATAACTTCTCTGCAAATAACATGAAGGGATCTGCTTTCTGAGCCCTGATGCATCACATGGTTTACATTTTGGATCAAGGCACGTGTGCCATGGGTTGTTATTTTAAATGACAGTGAAGAGGTGTGATGTATGTTTGCATCCTGTGCCGCAGGAATAGGGTTTTTTAGTTCTTATTTCTATTTCAATGCAAACAAATGGGCCATAATTTGAAAGGGGATCTGTGATGCTGCTATAGCCATGAGCCAAAAGATACTCAATTTTGTTACTGGAAGGTAAGCCACATTGAGGTTGTTCCTTGTAATAGAAGATCCCTGCATTCAGCACCCTTTCTCCTCCTTTATTTCCAGCACTACCCATGATTTTCAGCTTTCCATATGGAGCTAGCATTGCAGAGGGTAACACACATGGATGCTGAGATGTGTGTGCTGTGTAACAAGGATGAAAGCAGAATCCAGATCTTCCTACCCAAAGCTCACGCCCTTCTTCCAAGGTTGTCATTAGCCCTACCATCATCACTCACACAAAGGAAATGTACTTTAGGGGAAGTGTAAGGGAAGCAAATATGTAATGTGGGGTATTATCTGGTTTGCAGGACACAAATCCATCTCTGGTTGAACTCTGCTTGGCACCAATAGGTTACTTCAACAAAACACTGTTCTAGACCCTGCTCCATTTGTCATCTTTTAACACGCTGCTCTAACCTGCTCAAGCAGCTTTTTTAGCCATGGATATTAACATCTTGCCCCATTTAGTCTTTTTTCTTGTGAGCTGCTGCCTTAGGAAAGGCCAGAGTTCCAGATGACGAAATATCTCATTCTCCGGTAGCTGAAGAAGGAAGCAGTGGCTTAATGGAGAAGTCCTGCAAGCAGCAGAAAGCCATGAGGGGAGGGCAGACTTGCTGATCCAGGAAAACCATGTCTGCTTCCAGCTGAGCAACAATGCAGTTGCTTCAGCGCTGGTTAAAAATACCTGTGGCCTGATCCTGCCTCAATTGAAGGAAGTCTGGCCTGGGTTAAGAAAGGCAGTTCAGAAAACATTGTTTTGCAACAGTGCAGATGTTTGGTTTAGTGTCACCGGCAGCATAGGCTGGCCTGAAAGGCAGCAGAAATGAACACACAGCCATGGTAGGGGGTTGGGACTTGGTGATCTTAAGGTCCTTTCCAACCCAAACCATTCTGTGATTCTATGATTCTATGTGTTTACTGGGCAGCTCACTACCCAGGGCTGGTATTTTCATCTTCTTTGTCGCTGTAAGTTGATTAAAGCACCTTCATTCAGCAACCCTGGCACAGAAGCAGATGAGCAGCGCATCAGTCGGAATCCTTAATACCTTAAATTACTGCAGCTACATCCACTTGCTGGTTACCTGCAGACTCAGGTGTCTGCTCAGAAATGTGCTTTCTGCTTTGCTTGGACCACATCCAGTTCACTTGTGGCACAGCGTGTAACCACACCATGGCAGCAAGAAGAGAGGAGCCACCCTCACCATTTTCTTTAGCAAGAAGCCAGAGCACTGGTTTATTCCTTAATTTCCCTTGGTTTTCTACTCTGGCTTTGCTCCCGAGGTTTGTGGAGGAGGGATGGGTTTGCTGCTGGTCTGTGGAGCTGACCTCTCCCTGGATGCTGTGTTCCTGCGGCACTGAGATCCAGCTTTGGCATTGCTTCTAGCGTCTGTGCTGGGAGAATGATGGGGCTTGTGAAGATGCAGTTGCAAAGGGGTGGTGAGAAGGGTGCTGAAACTTTGTCTTTACATTGCATGGGGCTTACACGAAAGTCGTTATCGCAGATCCCTGTGCCACAGATCACAGTGCCACAAACGCTTAAGCTAAGGCTCAGAGGTAAGAAGGGGCCTGTCACAAAGAGCAACAGAAGGAAGAGTGTGACAGCCTGCTCTAGCTCTGCAAGTGAAGGTGGAGCAAGGGTAGAACACACTAAGACAAGGAATCTGCAGCAGTTTCCCCTCCACTTTTTCTCCCCAGTCAGTGAAACACCTTCTTCTCTTCCTCCTGGCTCTGTTTAGGGGCGTGATGGACCCCAGCTACTCCTTCTTCCTCTCCTCCATTCATTCTTGGAAGCCTATTGGAGCCTGGAAGTGCACCAGAAAGGACCACAGCAATATGTGGGTACTGAATGGAGGCAGAATTAACCCCTTTTTGCCACTAACAGGTCATGGGTGGTCACAGCAGTGGAAGGTATTAAGCTAGTCCTTACCTGGAGGCAAGTCTATGGAAATGCCAAGGGGAAAAATCCCTCTGCCTCATCATGGAGGGCCCAGAAAGCAGCTTCACAGCCACCCAGCACATCTGCTACCAACTTCACATCAGCATCATGTCCAGCCTTGCAGAAGCCTGGATGGGAAAGGCTGTCTGTGCTGTAACATCATCTGCAGACAGATGTGGATGGCAGCTGCACATCAAAGTGACTCCTGGAGCTTCAGTCTCTCTTCCCAGTTCCTCTTGGCATCATGCTGGTCCTGTGCTGGTTTTTGTTCAGATTATTATGAAAAGCAACCCTTTTGTTGGGTTATATTTTAAGAGTATTTTCTTCTCAAACTTGCATTTCTTTTGGTGCCTGTTTTTAAGCCAGGAAAATATGTGGGTTTTCATTTGTGAATAATGACACATTCCTGGGAGCAATGCTAAAAAACAATAACAAAATGATGCCTTTTCAGACTTCACAAGGAAAATATTTGCTATTCTGCTTGGAAACATAAGTAAGTCTTGTTCAGGTTCTTTCTTTAGTGGAATTCAGATAAATCACAACTCAGAGGGAAATTTTTCAGCTCAGGATTGATCTCCAGTTGACTGTTCATACACCAGAGCATCTCTGCTCACGAACATGCCTGTTAGATCACAGACGCAAGAACCAGGAGGTTCGCTTTCATTTCTCTGCCACAAGGAATAAAAGTAACCTTGCTACTGATTCCAACTGACGAAGGGTAAAAAGCTACATCAGGAGAAATGCTTTGTTTCATTGCTGCTTCCTTGCAGCGCTGCCTCCAGGACATGAGACAGATGTTGCACATGAACCCCCTCTGTCAGTGCTGGGCAGATTCAGCTCTGACATGAGTGGGGAAGATGGGAGAGATTTTCTTTATGCTTTTTAATCTATGTTTTTTCCACATCATCTCAGATGCCATCCCTCAGCAGCACTGTGTTGCTGCGCCGCCCTGTCCAGCATGGGCAGCCCTGCTGCAGCAGCAGCCCAGATGATGCTGTGACATTTTCCCCTCTCCAGTCCCAGCCTCCTAAGTCTCAGCATCTGCAGCTAATAACAACCATTTACACCAGGGCTTCTATTATCATACAGATTTTATCATCCAGGTTGGATGGGGCTTGAGCAACTTGGTCTAGTGTGACATGTCCCTGCCCATGGCACTGGGTTGGAACGGGATGAGCTTTAAGGTCCGTTCCAACCCAAACCATTCTATGATTCTATAAAGCGGGGGTTCAAGTTAGACCTCACATATATTCCAGCACTGGATATTGCCAAGTGATAAATTCACTTGCCCAGTAAATATTAAGCACCTTAAATAGATGCTCAGACAGCTTTTCCAAGGGTCCTTTTCTAGGTCTGATCTCTCACTCACCGTCTGGGTGGGCTCATATTAAATGCTGGCCCCACTTCAATCTGTAACCACAGATTTGCTGAGAATGTTGTGTTTTACTGCTCTGCTCATTGCAAAGCAGGCAAGGAGGGAAAGGTGGAGGAGGCCCTGCACAGCTGAAATCTGTGCTGGTCTCTTGCTTACTTGGGCTTATCTAGAGAGCCATTAGGGTAAGATATAAACCCTCCAGGTCCAACATCACACATGGATCTCCTGTGACATTGACACGCACTCAGCACTTGTAAAGATTATAGGAATCCATGATAATAAGCATCTGTGCAAGAAATATGGATGTTCACAGCTGCACGCATTTGGGATCACATGTATGTAGGATCTCATACTTCCCACTGTGGAGTCCATGTCTCAGGAGATGAAGGCATTTCACTGAGTTGTCTGTTTCACTGAGCTTCTACATCGTTTGAATAACAGATTCATGTGGTTTTACCAAAGCACCCCAAATTTACATGCAGTCTGGTCACAGGGCCAGGTTAACCACATCTCTGAAGTTAAAACAGATGCAGCAGCTACACCTGATAAGTGACAGTAATACTGATGATGATGCTTTCTTAGCAGGCCTGAAGTCTTCATTTTTTAGGGAATACCTGTTGACCCTTCACCCCAATGCACATCTGGGAGCAGGAGATGCACAAGACCCCTGAAAATAAGTCTGGGCAGGGAAGAGCAAGAGCCGGAGCTTCCCACCAAAGCAGGCTCAGAGTGGCAAGGAACTGGTACTACCGAATGCCCTTTGAACAGATGTTGTGGGAACTTTCAATGATTTTAAAAGCCAGATCTACCAAACTGTTCAGCTTGGCTGTGATTCATAGCCAAAACTTTATAGAGAGGCTTCATAGCCCATCATTTCATGTCAGTGAAAAGAGAATTAAGTTCTCTAAAGGGGAAAATGGACAAATTCCTCTTCACTCATGCTGTAAGAATGTGTCTCTGCAGTATATGGGTTGCAGGAAAGATCAAATACTGCACGTACCCATAGTCACCGTTTTCACAAGGGAGGAGGTAAAAGCCATTTTTAATTGTATTAATTAGCAGCAAAAGGCTGTCCCATTGAACCAATGTGTTAACAAACAGAAATAAATCCCAAGACAATAGACAGGCCGTAACAGGCATGCAATGAGCCCCAGGACTGTTATCACAGATATCTCTCTCTTTCATTTGCCATGATCTGAATGTCCTCACATCGTCATCCCTGCTCAGACCAACGTAGAAAAGACAGGTTTGAATTTGCACCACAGAGCGGATGCGAGGTCCGTGTGTCACTTATACCTGGCAAAGGTTCATTCTCCAAGACTGGCAAATCCAGCTTCTTCTGTGGCTCCTGTTCTTCGTCTTCTTCTTCCTCCTTTTATGTTGCATTTCCCAAGAGAAAGCAGAAACAAAGAAGAGAAAATGCAAATCATGAAACTGCTTGTCAAAAAGAGGCAGAAAATTTCAAATGGCGCCAATACCAAATAGAAATATCAGTTACATCAAAACCTGCTTTCATCAGTCTTGTAATTGATGCTCAGCATGAAAACGACCCTCTTAACAGCCCTGTGTCAAATATGACTTCCACATGATGCTGCTAGCACAGATGTGAAGCTCAGAAATCACGTGAAACCTCACAAAACTCACCCAGCATCTGAATGCTAAAGCTTGGTAGAGATGAACATCCAAGATGTAACCTTGGCACTAAACCGCAGTGTTGCCTGTCTCATTGCTGAAAGCATTAAACTTCTCTGTCCATTTCAGAAGAGAAGTTTTAATAGAATTATTCAACTTTTCCGTATTAAAATACTGACTCCATTCATTGGAAAACCCCATTGATGCCAAATGCAGAATAAAACGAAAGGCAGAACTGTTTTTTCTTCGGAGATTTTGCCCCTTGGGAAGTGAATGTCTTCAGTTTTCAGAGGAAAAAGCTGGTCACATCTCAACTCGCCATCTCCCAAAGCTTACTGCAGAGAAGCAACACAGTCTTTTCTGTAAATGGGTTGATATAAGTAATGGTGTAACCTGATGGTGTGATTTTATCCAGCTTATCAAGATGGACAAAAATACCATCAGCAGAGCTTTCTCAGCAGCAATGGCAAAAGGATATAGTGCGTATCATGCATCACGTCAACATGTTTTGCTCAACACAGCATGGATCTGCAGACCAGGTTTCATCCCCTCCTGCTCACATACTTCCATCTCTCCGTGCCTGTTTTTCACACACAATCACAAAACTGAACCACCCTTCTGCAGGCTCTGTACTGTGCATATAGCTCTGCTGGGATAGTCAGTGCTGAGATGGCCAAGGACATAGGATCATAGGATCATAGAATCATGGAATAGTTAGGGTTGGAAAGGACCTTAAGAACATTCAGTTCCAACTCCCCTGCTATGGGCAGGGACACCTCACACCAGACCATGTCATCCAAGGCTCTGTCCAATCTGGCCTTGAACACCACCAGGGATGGAGCATTCACAGCTTCCTTGGGCAACTCATTCCAGTGCCTCACCACCCTCACAGTAAAGAACTTCCTCCTTATATCCAACCTAAACTTCCTCTGTTTAAGTTTTAACCCATCACCCCTTGTCCTATCACTACAGTCCTTGATGAAGAGTCCCTCCCCAGCATCCCTGTAAGCCCCCTTCAGATACTGGAAGGCTGCTCTGAGGTCTCCATGCAGCTTCTCTTCTCCAGGCTGAACAGCCCCAACTTTCTCAGCCCATCTTCATACAGGAGGTGCTCCAGTCCCCTGATCATCCTCATGGCCTCCTCTGGACTTGCTTCAACAGTTCCATGTCCCTCTTATGCTGACAACACCAGAACTGCTCACATGCTCCAAGTGGGGACTCACAAGAGCACATGAGTGTGAGCGATGGATCCCGGAGGACTCAGTGCTGGCAATGGCAATATGTCCATGGGAGGGAGGAGCTGCCAGTGCATAAGGCACACAGGAGATCATATTTGTCTTTCAGAGTAGTATTTCTGGATTAAGTATAAGAGGGAAGCTCAGAGAGGTCAGGGGCTGAGACTGACTTTCAGAACGATGCCTTTGACATCCAAAAAGGGAGGACAGGCTTATTAAAAATGCAGTGTGGATTGCAAATCTGTCACACACCCAAGCTACCACGTGGATGGATAAGACAGTTATGTAGAACCTGCTGACAACAGCAGCCTCTCTCGAGTGACAGGTCACTAAATAGTTTGCTGCTATTGAGCACTGTTTTGACAGCAACTACACAAAGCAACTGTGTGGAGGGCAAGGAGTGAAGAGTCATGTCTGCTTGAGGTATGTTTATAATCTTGCAGTGGGGAAATATGACCGTGAATGAGAATTAAGCCCTGCCTTTGATTAGGAAGACCAGTTTAGTGAACAAGGAAGGGAGAGAAGCAGGGTGAGGAATCATGGGGTGGAGGAGAGGAGATGGCAATGGCAATGATGGAGAGGAAAAGCAGGCAATGCCCTGGGACATGCTGGGTGAAAACTCCACCAGCTTCTGTGGTCTCCTTGCCTTCCACTGCTGTGTCTGCTCTGGAGCACACTGGGTTTCACCTTCTGTGCCATTCCTTGGCCACAGTGACTTTCATGGGCCAAAGTTGATGGTGTCTGCCACAGGGGTAAATGACAGGCAGGGAGCCACAGACAAAGGTCTTGCATGTCCCCCACTGTTTCATTCCCCATCCTCTTTCATTCCCAAGCAGCTGCCTGAAAACTGCCTCATCACCTTGTTGCCAACACCATTAACTTGCTGTAATCTGTGCCAACACCATTAACTTGCTGTAATCTGAACCTTCCCCGTAGAAAGATCCTCAATGGAAAATTTGCCTTGTTTGGTGAAAATGGAAAAATCAACAGTATTCATCACACATTGGAGGCAGCAGCTGTGGAAACGTTACCAGGATGCCTCATCAAACCCATTTAATTTGGGTTTGAGCTTATAGACAAGTGGGATATGCTGTAAGTGCTCCATTCTCATCTTCAAAGTGAAGCTCCATCTCCAAAAACATCTCTCCTTTCCATGAAGTGGAAATTTCAGGCAATGAAACAACAAAGGAGATAGAGGCCAGATGTCTAGGGAGATACAGATCAGGATGCAGTGGGGACCTGAGAAAAGGGAATTAAAATCCATGAGTTTTTACTGCAGTATACCAAATTTTTCTGTAAGGGAGGCATTTATTGTAGTTACAAGAAGTAACATAAAAGCTGCAAGTAGATGGAACATCAGAGCATTCAAACAAATGTGGCTTACTACTAAACAGGGCAAATCCCTTCTCCTGGCAATGTTTAATCAGACTGAAGTATCTCAGACTGATGGAGTGGTGCCTTTTTATCAGGGAATTAAGAACATTTCCATTTTATCTACTTACAACAGGACTGGAAAAGGTTCAGGGAAGGGCAACTGGAAAACTTTGCCCCTCTCCTTATTTTATGTGGCTGGCTGCTTCACGTCATTTGTGTTCCATCATCAGTGGGATCTCAATGCCAGCTACCAAGCCACTTCTGAGAGAAAGGAGGATGCTCACATGCCTCAGTGCTTACACCAAGTAAACGTTTAGACTGGCTTGAGTGCCAGATAAACTTTTCCACTGGGGCAATGGAGGCTGCAAGCACCAAGCCCTGTGTCTCACCTCACAGAGGATCACACCCAAAACTGGAGTCATGCTCCCAACCCAAATGGATCAGAAAACAAAGGACAAGCAGTGCATATGCACTCCTCCCTGCTAGGAGCAGGCTGATAAGGAAGGGATGGTGTGGTTAGTGACATGCCAAAGGGATGAAATAATGTCTTGAATGAAAGCACAGTGATAGACAAGAGCCATATTTACGGGGGTACAGGGCAAGTAACATTTCATACATATTTCAGCACTTCCAAGATAAAAAGAAAACTTTTTCCTACAGGCCTTCTGAGATAGATAAGAGGATTTATAATAGCTGCATTTCTGGCCCCTAATCCTTAGAAATGCATGTATTTGCTTCGCATGCCAACTATGACATAGAGATGAGCTACATGATCAGCTTATTCCATTGTGTCATTTGGGCTGTAATAACTACAGCTGATCTGTCTGTGTTTCTCCTCGGCCCAGCACAATGCGCAGCTGTACCACCCTGCAGAGAAGTTATCATACAGCTGAGGGCAGATCATGGTTCTGGCAATGGGGTGCACACCTATCATGCCAGGATGTGACTTCTCCTCTCCTGACCCATCTCCTCTAGTAAGTCATTTCTGGTTTCCCACTGCCACAACTGGTTTAAATTCAGTGGCACCCTTCTTATATGAGAGTTATTTGGGGATCCATCCAACAGGCACTCATCATCTCCTGCAGCACATCTGCACCTCATTGAAAATGTGCGCAGTTTTAACGCAGAAGGAGAGCCCTGGAGAGCAGAGCCCTCTGTTCCCCATGAGCTGGCCCCACAGGAGAGGCTGGAAATGCTTTGCTTGGGGAAGAAGCATCTTCAACTGCCTCTTACAGCCATCGGTTAAATCCAAGCCTGAGGTTAAGGGACACCTTCTCACAACAGACCCAGGTTCATGCCTGGACAGAGGCTTCCTTCACTTTGGCTATCACTAGTTTATTTGAGTCTTAGCTTAGAGTGTATTAGCATGAGTGTGTTGGTATGCAGCATGGAGGTGTAAGAGACTATAGAGTAAATAATCCTTCCCTCAGCTTTTCTGCTTCAGACCTGCTGGAACCCATGCAATGGTACAGCAGGACAGCTGCAAGGATGTGGTAAACGATAGATGAGTTACCACCCATGAAGATCCAAAAATCACAGTGTCACAAAACCTTCCTAATTCACCTCTCCAAGTCCATGTCAAGGGGAAGCAGACAGATGGGAAGAGGAATAGTCTCTGCCATAGATTTTCAGCTTAAATCACCACCTCTTTCTGAGGTGCTACAAGCAGGCCGCAGTGTTTCCTCCTTGGCAGAAGCTCTATCTTTGTGTCTCTCTGATAAACTGTGTCTCTTTAGTCCCTGATACAGAGCAAAACCCACCAAGTCTCCAGGGATGAAAGTGAAGCCGTGGGATCCCATAAAAGCCATTGGTAACGGGATGCACAGGAAAGCTGGAGAATGGGTGTTCACATACACACTGTCTGTGAATCTTCAAACTGCCCACTAGGCCAGCAGTGAGCACTTGATCTGACAGATGGTTCTCTTCATTCCGGACAAGCCACGGGGGATATCGCGCTCACTCACACTTCCCAGCTTCCGCTCCCAGGCTCTTCTAACCCCAGCAAAGAATCCCACTGCCCTTTCACACAAACTCCTGGAGATCAGCAACTGCACTCAAAACCTCCACAACCTTCTCTGAGAACCTGTGGAGAAAGGACTTTCTGGCTTGTCCTGGCCATAGCCCTGACACAGACACAAGCTCCAAATATCCCCTCCCTGGACACTCTTCTTGAAGTGGCAGGAAGGTGCCACTTTGAAGGTAGCTTTGAACCCCATGTTTACCGCATGATCATCACCACACTAAGCTCCAAATAGTTTAGAACTGCATGTGAACTGCTCATGCTAACTTGAAATTGCCCAGAAGGACCACAGGATGGATGATAAAGCCAAACCAGTCTCCCTAATCCAGGATCTAGGCGGTGATGCACAGCACCATCCATTTACATTGGCTCCACACTGTCTGAATAGCTCTCTGAAGAGAATGGTAGGAAGGATGAAGAGATGGGTAGGAAATCTATATAACTACATCTGTCTGTCTGGATTTGTTGCATCATTTGGTGTGTGCTCACAGCCCAGAAAACCGACAGTATTCTGAGCTGCATCAAAAGGAGCATGACCAGCAGGTTGAAGGAGGTGGTCCTCCCCCTCTGCTCTGCTCTCGTGAGACCTCACTTGGAGTATTGTGTGCAGTTCTGGTGTCCTCAACATAAAAAGTCCAGAGGAGGCCACGAGGATGATCAGGGAACTGGAGCACCTCCCGTATGAAGACAGACTGAGAAAGTTGGGGCTGTTCAGCCTGGAGAAGAGAGATCTCAGAGCAGCCTTCCAGTATCTGAAGGTGCTACAAGGATGCTGGAGAGGGACTCTTCATCAAGGACTGTAGTGACAGGACAAGGGGTAACGGGTTAAAACTTAAACAGGGGCAGTTTAGATTGGATATAAGGAAGAAGTTCTTCACTGTGAGGGTGAAGAGGCACTGGAATGGGTTGCCCAGGGAAGCTGTGAATGCTCCATCCCTGGTGGTGTTCAAGGCCAGGTTGGAAGAGCCTTGGATGACATGGTTTAGTGTGAGGTGTCCCTGGCCACGGCAGGGAGGCTGGAACTGGATAATTTTAAGGTCCTTTCCAACTCTAACTATTCTATGATTCAGGTAAAGTCTGGAGAGCACTACAGTGAAATGCTCAGTCTGAAGCTGGGTTTTGTAACAGCCAACTGAGTTGCTGGAATGAAACCACTGGATCACTAAAATGGTGATGCTCCATTGGAAGCTCCATTGGAGTTCACTTTGGTGTCACTGTAGCTGAGCCTCAGGCTTCTAAGGGACAGCACCACAAAGCAGTTAAACAGACCAGTTTAATAGGAAATACTTATAAACCTGTGGGAATGCGCTTGTCAGTGTGTCACAGACTAACAAAAGGGGTAGGAGCAGTCTGGTTCTGGGCATCAGGTGTAATTTCTGCCTTCAAAGGTGGTGGAGAATGGAGTGTCACTAACCCATTCAGACTGCACTGTTTGTATGATTGACCTTGATAAATTCGTATGTAAGAATTTAATTTGATCAGGCCTACAACTGGCTCTAGTGGGATCCCAAAAAATGCTTATTTCTATGCGTATAAAAATGGATAGAAACTAAAAGAATTCCCACCTTATTCCCTCAACAAAAAAGCCTTGAAAATTTCTAGGAAATACCCTCCACTTTGACTTCACATCAGGATAACTAATGAGCCTTGACTAATGAGTTTGACAAAAGCCTAGCACATGCAGAAATCAGGGGGCAAATATATGCTAAGAAGAAAGACACCATAACTTGCTTTGCTGACCATCTCAGAAGTTAACAGCAACACTTATACATCAGTCATGGTTGCAGTTTTGTCTCCCTTCATAGTAACTGAGTAGTAGGCTGAAGACTAACCAAAAGTAATGGTCTTCACTATCCTAACTATATCATAACTATTCTATGAGTCTATGATTCACAATGCAGAGGCAGGCTCTGGAATGAACCTGGCTTTAGGAGTGCTGAGCCATTGACTTTGTTTCCCAGCCATGCCAGCTGGCTCCTTACCTTCTTCTGTGAGGTCCTTAAGGACTACATGCAGACTTGCCATGATGCCCACCAGAGAACACCAATACCACCAGTTGTTTCAAACAAGAATGGGCACTGGTTCACCTGGTTAGCCACCTCCTCCTCTCAGAGGTCTCAAGGTCCTACACAGTCATTCATCCCTCATCCAGGTCACTGCTCCTTGAGAAGCAGAGTTTCCCATTGTCCTTAATGCCGGGTTAAAGCTGGCACATTTTCCTTTAAACAGTGCAAGTCACACAGCCTAAAAGCATGTGGGAGCCAGAGGCTGTTCTTGGCTCAGGGCTTTCAGCTCTAGAAGAAGCTTCCAGATGTGTTAGGGTTGCATGCATGCTGTCCATTGTTGTGGGATGTGAGCTGTCTTTGCATAAAGCCAATAGTGAGTCACTGGGGAATTTCCGGGTCTCTTATTGCTTCTCTCTCCATTTTTTTAATATAGAAATATATGTGTAGACATAAATAATTATAAAATAATTGTTTATGTTATAATTTATAAAAATAATTAT